>WIPJ01004834.1:76963-102064 GCA_018155075.1 Cassiopea andromeda | reverse complement strand
GGGGGGGGGGGGGACAACTATTACCGACAAAAACTGGTAAAGCTATATATTTACCGACATAACTATTGTCTCTTTATTTTTATGGGCTGCATTGATGCCAGAAAGGGTATTTTCAACGCTCATTGGCCACAAATTTGAGCCTACAAAGTCATGTCGATAACTTTCACAAGAAAGTGGTATCAAGGATTATATTACTCGGAAGAATTTGAATAGACATTACTCCAGCAGTTGCTGAGACGAAATACAAAGTCATTATCTCGTCTATGTTTCTTTACTGCAGCAATGTAAACATTTCAATTCCAGATTCCCAAAATTCAAAAGATAAAAAAATTGCAACATCGCGCTTTAAAGATCATAATTGGGCTACACAGGAGAATTACTTTTCCAGCTATAAAAGCCATAAAAGATATACCCTGTACAACTGAAGTGTTCAAGTGTGTATAGGGACTCTTACCGAACTTGCTAAAAATTACTTCTATAAGCAAAATCACACAAAAGGAGCTGGAGGGAATAATGTGAACCTTGATGTTCTTCCTATTAGAATAGAAGAAGCAAGAATGACTGTTTATTACCAAGGAAATCAAATTTACAATAAACTACCTACAGCATTAAAAATAGAAACGTGTTCTAAGGTTCAAGACGAGCTATAAAGCATTTTAAAGACTATTCTACTCTTATTAACTGTTCATTTTTTTATAACAGGTCTTTGATTTATAGCAGCTAACCAGCTGAATAAGCGAACCTGTCTAAACATTGTATTATTAGTATTATTGTTCTTATTATTACGTCATTGCAAAATGTGCAGTAATTTACTGACGAAGGTCATTGAGTCTAAATTAACCGACGAGATCACCGAGGTCTGGGGTTGCTACACCCCCTGCTAGTTATGACCCCGGTGAACGCCTACTTTTGGGCCTATTAGATAGACTGAAGCATGACAGGAACTCCAGTCCACTTTGTCAGGGCATTTTTTAGCATACAAAGTGGTGTGGAAAGTCCCAACTAGCCCTTTTCATTGCCCCACCAGTAGAGCATGCTTGCCCCATCACTTAAATGCCCTTCTGATTCAGCGACTTTTTTGTCGTTATCTTATTTGAAATATTTGTACAATTACTTGAATTTTTCGTTTTACGGTCTATAGCAATATCTTAAGGATACTTTTGAAAGTTTGTTTATCTGTAGATTCTGCATTTGTCTAAATTGACCTTTTCTCAAATGCATCAACAGTGAAAAGCCCTTTAAAAATACCTTGAACTTAGGCACATCCTTAATGCGTGTAAGGCAAAAGATTCTCTTCTCCCAATCGAGATTTAGATGGCCTAAAGAACAGGAGAAAGAAAGAGATCTAAATTTTAAGTTGAACTCTAGATCTGCTTCCAACAATCGTCTTAAACTTTTTTTGTAGAGTCATAGACTGAAACGAAGTTTAAGAGGGAAAGGTATTGATTGGACAATATTGTACGGGATACACACATGTCTATAAGAAACATGAAACTGAAATTAGGGAAAGATTAAGAAACAGTTAAGAAATAGACAGGCTGAGTTTCAATCAATAACTTGAAAAAGACTGTTTTTACAAAATATCTTTGGTCAACCTAGAAAAAAATAGAAAAACATCACTTACATGGCTTACAAAACGTGAGAATCCGATTTCTTCTATTATGAAAGCTACCTAATCTGGGTTGTTGTTAGTGGAAGTTTTTAAAACTTAAGAAACAATAAAGAAACATTTAAAACTGGAATTGACGAAATATTTAGAACTATCAAGGCTAAAAGCAGAAAGTTTGTTTCCATGCTAATGATGCAACAGGTGTTGATAATATGAACTTGCGCAGAGGGCTACCAGAAAACTACATTTGTGAGAATAGAATTTAACGGGCTAAACCCTGTGCGGGGAGCTCGTTGAATCTTGGCTAGCATGTTGAATCCTGTCTATAATACGTTGCTTAGCAAACAATATTTGTGTACGACTGCATTAGTTTGCCAACATAGGACTTGCGTTGATTGTTCTGATCTCAAAACAGAAATTCGCTGCTTAAACTTTTTCAAAAAGAATCTAAAGTCAGCGAAATTCAAGTATTGCTTTGCAGATTAGGGATACTGAATTTTTCATGTGTTCTTTTTTGTAGCTATCTTGCAATTTTGCAGTTATCTTGTAAACAGTTGGCCTAAATTAGCTGTGTATTTGAGACTGTAAATAGCTAACTCTACTTTTTAGAATTTATAAGTGTTCACAGACTGAATGGAAAGAAATCAGGTCTGTTTTTCGTATGCATGTTAGAAAAACAAACGATTCAATAGTCTTCTAAACGTTGATCGTATAAAATACAAAATTTTGTATCCTCACATTTGCAAGACTTTTTACTAGGGCGGATTCAACCTCGGACTAGAAAAAGGCGTAATTGTTAACACGAGGCTAAGTCGCCAAGTTGGCACTGGAATGCGGCAGTTAGGAGTTGGCAGATATTGATAGGCAATAACAGCAGATCAACCTTGTGATTTATATAAAAGCCGACTACAGGCAGTTAACGTTACATTGTGTGATAGTTTAAAGCAGAATGGGCGGTGTTTTTGGAAAACTCTTCTCCGGCCTCTTTGGCAAAAAAGAAATGAGGATACTCATGGTCGGTTTGGATGCCGCCGGGAAAACTACAATCTTGTACAAGTTAAAGCTTGGAGAGATAGTCACCACTATTCCTACCATTGGTACGTTTATTGGTTTAAGATAATAAGATTGTAAATTTTAATGCGTTTTCTTGTATAATAGAGGAGCTTTACCCAATCAAGTTTTCCTGTCCTGACCAACAATGCTGTTTCTGTACCGCCCAATGCGAGAGTCTAACTTTCGCTGCCATCACGAGAATTGGCCTAGTTTCGATTTAATCATTTCCCCAGGACTAGACAAAGAATGTATCTCAAGAGTAAATTTAAGCAGTTTGTTCTTTAGTCAAAACAATACTCTTCTATCACATTGGATAATTTCTTTCAAGTTTAGTCTAAATGAGTATGCTCTGTAGGACAGTTTATCTTCACACCTGGAGATGTAGTAGTCCCATAAAAGGAATCCGTTTCTCCAAGGGTCTACACAAATTGTACAAGACATGAAGATGTATCCATCGATATAGCACTTGTTTGTGTTAGTCTACATTTGGTATTGAAAATTTTCCTGTCACAATCTTAGCATCTGCATGAAGTATACAATTTTATTTTGCATCTGTTGCTAGTCATAGTATATTTGGCAAACTATCTTTGCAGGTTGACTGCTCACCATTTTTAGTTACTCCTGTTAGTCACAGCCACAATAGCATATCAAGCAAATATAGATGCACCTTAGCGTCTTAGCAGTTAATTTTCTGTATGATTTATTCTTTTGATTCAATGTCATGTCCTTGTGTTATTTCTTTTTTCCTTTCTTTAGCTTTACAGATGACTTATTGGGTCATAAGCTTTGATATTTTCTCGCATATTCTTCTTTTTTTGATCTTCCATTGTTTTTAGTTTTTTCATCAACTATCTTTTCTTTTATGGTGGCTACATAGTATCTCTTCTTTTGTATTGGCCACATTCAGCTTCTTTTTCTTAATGGGTATATTGTCTTACTAGTATCTAGTTGGCAAAGTTTAAAAAACCTTTCACTCCTCCCCTACCTCTAAATAGATTTGGAATAGTTTAGTGAGTTACAAAATACCAATATAATTTTGCTATTCAAATAACCAGGCTGGAAATTTGATAAGACTTGATTGGTTTTTTTTTCAGTACCTCAATATCAGAAATAGACACAGTACTGACATTGGGTCAGACAGAGGCTTATTTGACATACAATTCTAAGTTCTAAGCCCCTTGTTCCATACATGTGCTTTCTCTGATATTTCTTTGCCAGCTCTATCTTGGCACCTTTGTTTACTTTTTTGTATAATGTTTCATAATTTTTGGTGTCAATTTGCAGTGATTAATCAACAGGTACCTTTGATGTTCCATTGGTTAAAGATAGAGCTCTTTGTATACAATACACATAACAGCTATAGTTACAATGCAGTATTTAGGCCAAGGCTATAATCTAAGGACTGCACAAGTCATCAATTGTTTGCTGTACATAAAAAATTTGGCCTCATTTCCACTTGTAATTGTTAGGTGAAAATAAGGCAAATATGTGCAAATATGTGTAAGGAAGTTTTCTCTTTATGCTGTAGTACATGCTCAATTATGGATAGGCTCTTTTGCACACAAAATCAATGCTAACCACGTTAGAAGGAGGATTATAAGGAGAATAAGCTACAGACATGTTTTTGCTGCTACAAATTAGACACTTTAATGCTTTATTTTCTTTGCTATATGCTCTGTTCATCACTGCAATAATTTGAAATTATCACTGAGCATATCTTTTTCATAACTGCACACATTGGTCATCACTGCACCTTAGATTATTGCCTGATGCAGGCAGAGTAAGTATTGTGTTCTAAAATAGCCCACAAACATCTTCCACTGAGCCTCAATATTCTTTTGAACCTCAATGTTCTAAAGATTCTATTTCTGAAAATTGTGAGTGCTGTTCTTGGTAGAGGCTTGATGACCGTGTATCTTCTGTTGCCAGGGATGGTACAGTACATAACTGTTATTTATTTGCTGTAGTTATTTTAGATTGAAGTTAGAAAACATTATTTAGACAGTATGCAAATTTAAGCGTAGCAAACTTTATTTTGGAATGTATATTTCTTCATACCATGTTTAATAAAAGAAACTTTGGTACTTTATATTTTGTTACACATTTATTTTCTTTCATTATTTTTGTTCAATATTTTGTCTTTGTTTTGTTACTAGTTTCTTCTTCAGCCCTTCCCCACCTCAATTCTTATACCCTAGTAGTTAGCATTAGGGAATAGAGGGTTTTGCACAAAAATCCCAACATTTTCATTGCTATATGGCTGTGTTTCCAGGCTTTTGTTTGTCACATTAATATATTTCATGTTTCATTCATTTCCCCAAAAGTGTAGCAAGATTATTTCTTATCATTCTTAGTCATACAAACTGCCCTTTTGAGTTTCACAGCCACATTGGCATAGGGTGCTAAAGGAAAGCTTTTCATAACATAAACTCCTTCATGTTTTATGTTTTGTTTAGTATCTTTACTAATTACTGTCTAGAGTTTAGATGCTTCTTCCAAAATTAGACTGTGTTGGATTCTCAGTTATTTTCTTTGTTATTCTTTAAATGTTTTGCTATAGAGTAAAATAAAATTGATGGTTGCTTAGGGACTGTACATTTATGATGTCTAAAAAACACTACAGTTTTAAATACCCTGTCTCCCTTATCAGGCATAGTCTTAAATCCTTAGACCTTCTCACCTCCACAATGTGTAAATTGTTCTACCCCCTCCAACACACACAATCAATATGACCAATTGAGACATCTCACCTGTTATAAAGAAAAAAGTTAATAGATGCATAATGTTAGTAAAAATTGCAGGACATGTGTTATATTTGCAATCTGAATGTCTCTAGTTTTCAATCTCTTCAAATACATTGTTTTGTAGTGTTTCAGAAAAATAGGAAAGTGTTTAATGATTTCAAAAGAAAATGATGTTTTGAATGCTCTCATGGTGGAGGAGCCACTAGAATGTTACACTTCCTTTTTCATTCTTTAATTAAATCATTCATTTATCAATCATTAAATCATTCTGTTTAACTAAATCATCACTGTTCATTTAACAGAAAATAGAAAAGAGAAATTTAACTTCTAAAAGACTCCCACTCTCTGCAGCGCCTAGAATTGTGTTCATCTCATTGAACTCCCTCTGCTAGCATCATATCTGTATGGTTCCTTAATCTGCTAGTTTGGTCAAGTGGATATTTTCAAAATTTACTGACTATGGTTACCTGTAATGTTTGAATTGGAATTGTGCTGGAATAAGCAATCAAGATGAATTGAAATATCCTCCTTACAAACTTATTATGAAATTTTGGGTATAGTTTGTAATAAAAGTGTGTCTGGAAATGAAGAACTCATTTAGTTTGTATTTTACTCAATAAGTGCAGTTGATTATTATGCTCATCATTGTTTCAGTACTGAAGTGTTCCTTGCCATCCTTTCAAATGCATTAATAATTAAAAATTGTTTGTAAATGTTATGAAAGTTAATTGATGCTATTGTGTTTGTTCTTTTTCTCTCTTTTTTAAGTTTTGTAAATTGTGTACACAGTTTGTAAGTCACTTAGTTTCTTTTCCTGCTGTGGATGGAACCTGTAATGTATATTGGTTGTAGTTTTAGTTGTTTTTTTCATGATAGATAAAATAAAGTAATTAACAATTTGCTGATGAAAATGATTACTCTGCTAATATGAAGTGCTATTGGTATTCTTAGCTTATACAAATATAGTATCCTGTCGATAGAAATGAATCTCACAGGTTTTGATAGCAGTACGTACTGGCATGTGGTAGATCGTTTGAGCAATGCCTTCTTCAAAAGGGGATTTTTTAATTAACATTCTTTTTGCATGGTTCAGTAATTGCTTGCAACTAATTATAAATGCTCATTTACATCATATTTTGCAGTTGATGTAAAGTAATACTTTGTTTTTCAATGTTTTCTTTGGAATGCATCTGTGTGAAAAAGTTTTCCAACTTAGAAAATATATTTCAGTTCTTTGCCTAATCTATCATCAATTATTCAGAAATTTTGAGACAAAGAGGTCATTAGTCTTAGATATTTGAGAAATTCATAAAGATTACAATGCACATATAGCAACTCAAAGTTGTGTTGCACATTATTTGTTGCATTCTCTGCTACATAAATTGCTATTCTTCAATACTTGTTGTAAGCAAATTATTTGTTTTTGGTTGTACATTTGTTTCACCACAAAGTGTTTGTACTATGTGGAAGTTGAAGAATGATGCTCATTCAGATTTAGTAACTGGCAGAGTTCATACTACTTCTTAAACTCCTTAGTAGCTCCTTCTATTTATTTTGTGTTTTTAAGGGCACTTACAACTCATAAAATTAGTGCATTTGAAAAGAAAACCCCTTAAAACCTCTTTTTTATAATCAGATCTTGGAGGAGAGGATTTTCAGCAGCAGATTTAGTGCAGAAATGGTTTGCTTTTTCTCAAGGAAGCACAAGAAAGTTTCCTTAACAATTATCTTTTGGTCCTTAAGGACTCCTTAACAAAACCTTGAATTTAATCCTCACACCAGAGCCCAAATCCTGACAGAGTACTGACAAAGTTTTGTTTGGATTGCATTTATTCCATTTTCATGTTTTACAGTAAGATCTTTCTTCAAAGTTTTTGTAATGCATGTTCTCATTCATTTAGAAATTATTGGCCATTATTTTCTGAGTATATGATATATGCTAGTTTTTGTAGTTTGTCATTTCATTTTATCCATAGGTTTTAATGTGGAAACTGTTGAGTACAAAAACATAAGCTTTACAGTGTGGGATGTTGGTGGACAAGATAAAATCAGGCCACTGTGGAGGCATTACTATCAAAACACTCAGGGTATGTGATTTTGCCATTTTAGTTGTACATAAAAACTGGTATCAGGAAAATATGCTGTTTTTTTATTATGTAAAAGATGCACCTTTTGCACAACAATCATTAGCATTAATTTCTCTGTATGGGAAAGTGCTATTTGATGGATAAATATTATGATATTTAGCACTTCTGATCTCTTCATTTAAATAGCCACAGTTTCATAGAAAATTTGACAAACATTCAAGATTCTCCAACTCAATAGAAATAATGACAAGAACTTTATTTTCTCCCAACTTGGGGCCCCACCACATATCCACTGTACAACAGTCAGAATCTGAGTTCTGTAAATTTGACAATAAGCAGTAGAACAAAATTTCGAAGAATTCAAAAGGCAAAGAGGACTACCAAATTACAAGCAACAGCTCAGTGTTGTATGAGAAATTAGTTGCAGTAGTAAAACTAATTTCACCACATGAGTCTGTTTTCTCAAACATCCAACATATAACAGATTTTAGGCTTGAGCACATTGGCCAGCCTATTATTGAAAAAATACAGAAAATGTTAGCACCATATGTATCTTTATGGTGAAACAGATAATGAAGAACTCTATGGATGTAAAGACCTACCATGTTTTTATAAATTATGTTAAAGGTAATGCTACAGACAAGTAGGTTTTTTAGTTTTCTTGAGCTTTTTAAATTTTTGTATGAATTATTAATACTTTCAACTACTGAGAAGAAGAAATATGCCTTATTCAAAGTAAAATGCATCTCATAAATGAATTCAACTTGCATGTGGTGAAATATGGTATATGTTCTTTGAAAGAATCGTATTTTATTGAAGTATGCAAATTAAAGATGCAGTGGAAAAGCTTTTTGCCATTGAAATTTCCTGTCATTAAGTTATCTTTACCTTTTGATATATGGCTTTCATCTTGTCACATGTTCTTGTGATGTTCTGGATAGCATGAGTTTGGACTCAGTTGGGAGCAGTCATCCACTCATGACCACCCTTATGCAGCATATCTGCTGGAGGGTTTTACCTCATGCCCATAGCTAGGTTTGTATTTTAGGGGTTGCAAGCTCTTCTTGGGTGAATCATGTGACATATTATTTGCAAGGTCACATCTCAGGTATATTAGCTTCACGCCATGATTTATAAATGCATGTGCAGGAAAGAGTGAGCTATCTTGTAAGTAACTTGAGCTGGTTTATCTGTGTAGCTATTGAAAGTGTTTAATTATGTGGCTATCCAGTTGTAATTTTTGAAACTGATTTTATTCTTCTCTCTAGGTCTTATTTTTGTGGTTGATTCAAATGATAGAGAAAGGGCTGTTGAAGCAAAAGATGAATTGGCCAGAATGATCAACGAAGATGAACTAAGAGATGCTGTTTTGTTGGTCTTTGCAAATAAGCAGGTATTTTAGTTTGAGTTAGACACTGCATTTTATTATCATCAATGTAATTGTATGTGAAATGTAGAATGCAGTCATAACTAGTGTCACAGATGTACTATGATAAATTTAGTTCAAAGTGGTATCTTTATGCCTGTTCTTGAGCTTCATTCAGATTTCACCTCCTTCAATTGATTATTTCTCATAAAGGCATTTATCTGGAAAACAAGAGCATTCTATGCTATCTAGGTAGCATGAAAATTTATTGACAACAATTTGTTGAATTTCCCCAGGAAATTTTAGGTGTTGGGATACACCTATTTTGTAGTATACCCAAGCATTTGGTTGAGTCCTAGTTAGTATAGATATGTGATAATGTGGGCCTCAAAGCTCTTCAGTATTTTTATTGTGATTGTGAATGACATTTCCCATAGGACCTCAACTTCCATTCTCTTGACTGGTAGCATATATAACTTGATCAGAGAATTAGAGCATTCATATAATCTTAATTGTTCTGATTGCTTTTTTCATACCATGTGTATAGTGAAGCCCTAGATTGAGACTGAAATGTAATAGCTGGTTTACCTTATTGCTTTTAGGACTTGCCAAATGCTATGAATGCAGCTGAAGTAACTGATAAACTTGGTTTACATAATCTGAGAAACAGGGAGTGGTACATCCAAGCAACATGTGCAACAAGTGGGGACGGACTGTATGAAGGCCTTGATTGGCTGTCAAGACAGCTGAAGAACAGAAAGAAATGATTTAAACTTTGTTTTGGAAAAGTTATCATGTGGAAAGTTATTAGAGAATGATAGTTTACAAATAGGTGAGGCTGTTGATGTAAAGTAAAGAATAGAGGCATGCTGACATTATCCATTTTTATAATTTACACAAAAGAAAAGCACCTTAGACCCACATAGCCATTCAATTTATGCATAGAAATTGACAACTATGTGCTGAGACTTGGGATGCTTGAGATGCTAACTATATAGTACTAAGCAGTAATAACTGTATTTTTGTTAAATCATTTGACTCTTACTGCGACAATTGCTTAATTTGTTACAGCTATTTCTACACTTTTACATATAATTTGCTTTGATTGGCTATATTGTCAATGCCTTCATACTCATAACAGTGCATACTTTTTCATTGAAATTTGAATCCTTGAGATTAAAGCCTTTTGCCTTGGGAAATTCTATTACACTGAGCATGATTTTTATTCAGTTGTCATTATGTATTTAAGCACAGTACATAAAATATTTAGATTTCAACTTTTGTGTTCCATTGCATCAAATAAAATTATTTTTCCATACATGTGTTTTTTCTTTCAAGTGATAAACATCTTTCATTTGTTAAGACAGTTGGAGTACTCATGCATTGCATAGTGCTATATACTGTCATGGCCAAAAGTTTAAGACCGCGTTTTTGTCAACAACGTTTCTTGGCCTAAAGATATTGAACCCTACCGCTCTCTCTATTTTATTCTTCTTGAGTCGTTTCAGGTCAAATTTCCATGTAGATTTTGGAGTTTAATGTTATTTTTTGAAATTTTGCGCCATTTTGCTAGGACGTCACAATAAAATCTATAGAAATTCTTTGAAGTTTCAATGGTTCTGCCGAGAAGGGATGTGACCCGAAAAATGTGTTACTTGGCTAGATTTTACATCAATCTATGCAAAATTCCTTCTCCTCTGGCGCTTGACATATGAGAATGGAGTGGGAAAGTTAAACTCGCGGAGCTACCAGTGGACCAGCCCACCGCTGTAGCCTTCACTGCATTCAAAGACGCGTGGCATAGGGCTATGAAAACGGAGGTAGGCGCCGCCCTATGCGCCATTGGGCGTGGGAAGGGACTTTGACTTTTGACCCCATAATTGGAAACCGCAGCTTACGTAATGCCCTTTAAGTTAGTTGAAACACAAGCGAAACAACTCTTGAGGCTGCAGAACGGAAGTGGAGCCAATAGAAAGTTAATATCTGGAAATTTAAATGATGTCGGTGGTCTCAAGCTTCAGAACTTCGATGCTTTTGCTCATTGCTCACAAGTTGCTCATTTGGAGCTTAGGGCCTCAATTTGTGTGCTTGAGTGTCATCGTTTCGTTTCTCAAATGGGTTCATGCATCCCAAGACTTAAGTAGAAAGGCAAATTGAAAGCAACGGTTTCGCTGCGAAGCATTTGAGCAGTGAAGGGAAAATTGTCGTGACGACAAAGCATGATGATTAAACCCCACCAAACCCATTTCCTTCTGTCAATTACGACATACGAATGTATATTGATGACTTATTCCAGAAAACCATCAAAAAGCGGAGTGGTCTCAGCCGTAGAATTCTAGCATTATCTTCTCAGTTTGTTTCTGTGAGCCTTGAATGGGAAAACAACTGTTTCCTGTACATGAGGTTAAGACTTGGAACTATGAATATATTCACAGTCTTCAATCTACATGCAGTTGGCTGTTGGCTTAATAAAATATTGAACCACTATTGATAATAATAGAATTGTAGAAAGGCGCCAAAGGAGTAGTTATTTTTATTTTTTTTCTTTAAGAGCTCCTATGAAATGCTTCTCACATTAAATTCCTTTTGTTTTGAGCATTGAATAGGTTTTTCGACGTTGGGAAGGGGGGTTGATTTAAAAGTCTACTGCAAATTTTATCCTGTATTGGGAAGGTAAAATGAATGAATGAAAAGTCGCCAGATGAATGACGCATTGAATGAAAGATAAAATGAGTAAAACATGAATAAATAGATGAGCGAATGAAAAGAAATTGCTGCATCAATTAATTGCTTACAACATATATGCATGATTTACAGGCTTTTTCAATGAGACTCGCGCATTCGTTCGCGAGTGCGCAGGCACACGCCCAACATGTTTCTTTTCAAAACTTTTCTTCTCATTGTTAGAGAGAAATTTCATCTCACTTTATTTCAATCTCACTTTATCTGACACACTAACTAATTTCAAACAAAAATAAAATCATGAAAAGGAAGTACTTGCATCTGCAGGTTTATTTAATGGAATAGGGTCTTTTTATAGTTTTATTCTTTTTCTCTTCAAGAAAGTTGTATAATAATTTGTTTTTTTCTTTCATTCTGTTGGCATTAATTAGCTATTTAGCTATATTTGTATTAGTTTGGCCAACTATAAAGAAATTGGAAATAAATACATAAATAAAACTTTATCATGGTATTCCTTTCATTTCATGTTTGTCCATGATAGCACCTCAGATGCAATTATCTGTGTTTTTAACTCGTGTACATGCATGCTAAATATAATTCACACGAAATAAAGATATTTACAATATAAATGAAGAATAAGGTCAAACGAAAATAGCTCTCCCTCGCTAGCAAGAGCTTTATCATTCAAGTATTATGGAAAGTTCTCATAATCAATGGTATGATTTGCATATGATTAAGTCTGTCTTTAGACTGTCTAAACCTCTTAATCAATATCTTCCAGTAATTGACAAAAAAAAGCGCGGAAATGAGCCAACGCGCGTGATAAGCAGCGCGCGTCCGATTACTCATTGAGAGGCCTGGATTTAAGTACATGCACTCTAATTTTTCTCAATTTCGGATTTAACTTAGTGATCAATAAAGCCTCTGCGGCATACTTTAAAAGGAAATGGATGGAATGCATTGTGCTCTTCGTTCTATCTTCTTCGCATCCAGGAGTGTAAAATGATCATATATCGTCAACTATGCGCTATTATCTTGATGTTTTCATGATATATACCGTTGTATTAAAGAGACTTGAGAGTATAAGCTAAAAAGACAGTGATTCATTGCTCTGGGTTTTAGCGCTAGGCAAGAACAATAGTGAATGTTAAGGTTATTTTGATTAGGCAAGTACAATGTTCTTCGCTTAGTCATTGACTGACGGGAAGAGATAAAACAAAGCGTGGAGATCTGGCCTACAATTTGTTATTCTCTACAAATGATTGGCCGTGAGATTATGTTGATGCAAAGACAAGAGAACATTTCTAAAACGTATGAGTAACTTTTATTCAGAGGCAATTTAAATGGTGGTCAGAGTTACCCTTCAAGAGTAAAGTCCGACTCTCTGAGGTATGGAGTATTGTTGCTGCTTACAATGTGGATTTTAATTTATTTAAATCTTGTAATATAATTGTACAGATCATTAAAGATTTATGGGTGAATACGTCAAGTTCGCCAGAACAATCGTTGTTAAAACTCCACTGCGGTTGGCAAGTAGATTGAGTTATATCTTTCCAAGCCACTTGTTGCAGAGTATCCTTTAGCGATTTCATGGTCGCTTTCTTCACAAGGTATTACAGCCAGAACTCTTAACAGTTTGACAGAATAGTTTAGTTCATAGCAGGAAATGATAAAATACGGTGAATAAACAGGCCTAAATAGATGGAACAAATTTACAAATTTCTTAACTGAAACGACAGAGCTGAGATATGTGTGAGCGTGCGCGAATGTGTTCGTGTTATGCATGGGATGACTCGTGTGTTCCTGTGTGTTTTTGTCTGCTTTTTATGTGTCTATACACGCGTGCGTGTATTTTTAATCGCTGCATATATATAAAGGTCAGATAAGTGAACATTTGTATTTACATCATAGTATATTTCGTAATTGCTAGAGTTATATCAATTGCTTATGGAATTTCACAAAAGGACGCTCCTGTGCAATTCAAAGAAACGGTCATATCTTCTATTTGTGTATCGATCATCTTAAGATGATTACACTTAGTTCAATTAGCAATATTGCAAAAGACTCAAAGCGTCATGTATGGGTTTATTTGTTGGGACTTCCCAGGACAAAAGCCAGGCTTTAGAATCCAAAGTACATACGATAGAGTTCCACCTTCTTTTGTATAAAACTGACATTTAATCATACTAGGGGAAGATCAGTTCGCTGACCCGAATCGCGAGTTTGCGCTGCAGCTGTTTTATATGTACGTCTTGTGTTCGCAAGCTGCTGTTGGTAAGGCCTTAAAGTAGTCGACTACAATGAGGAACATTTGTCATTGAAAACTAGTTAGTGCATTCATACTGAGAGATCACGAATTTCAATCGAAGCACATTCAAGGAATACAATAAAAACAGCTGCAAGTATGTTAATAGATTTGTAAGATTTCACGAACACGAACTAGTCCAGCTCATGGTGATTCCTTTCGTAAGACTGTTTTCGTTTACATCGTAGCTGTTAGATTATGACCGTCAACAGTTGAGATGAATGGAAACACGGCCGGAAAGGGAACGATCAAGGTTCTGTTACTTGGAGATGAAGGCTGTGGTAAGACAAGTCTATTGAGAAGGTACACAGGAAACAGCCACAATGCGGTGAGTTACGCGTTTTATCTTTGCAAATGATTTTTATGGAAACCAAAATGACTGATAAACTGATTCACAACTGGTACTTAGGATGTGCAGCGTAGGCCTATCTACAATATCAGAAATGATTTTGTCTTCTGCGATGTCACAGTATGATCAACACTTTTGACTCGAATGCAAAAAGCCTACACGAATGGCATAAAACCCGACCTCAGTTTCGATTCGAAGACGACTTACATTTCATGATTTCCATCATGCCGAATTAAACAAAGGTCTTTTAATTACAATTTCTTTTAAGTCAAGACGAACTAAAAGCATTGAAGTCAAGTTGCGACGATAGAAATTCATGAGATTTTGGCCTTCTTGAAATATGAACCGCTTTATATACGATAACTTATAGAATTCATAGAGTTAAGTTTATGATAGAAACCTGCTTGAAATTCGAAGTGTTTTCTTTCACAGTTTTCTCGTCTTAGACGTAAAAATTGTCAGATAGCCATGCTATGAATATAGTAGTTGACATTAACACATTTTTTAGTGTATAAACATATACTAGGTAAATATTTAAATATAAAGTCTATAAATAGATACCAAGGCTCAAACTTACTGAAATTTCAGACTGACTTAAGGCCCAAGCATTATATAGATTTACTTCTTTTGTCTATTTGAGTTCATTCTAAATTGCGATTTAGAATATAGGTATCAAATTTATTGTTCAGTTCAGCCCTTCCTTTGTTTTTGCCATAAGCTAGCGAATTTCTTTTGATTTTCATGCGAATTTGTACCCTCTATCGCCCAAGAATGAAAGAATAAATCTTAGGCTAACATTGAAGCTCAGCTAAAAATTAAACACCCTGATAGAAAAAATGTATTCTTGGCATCACAAGAAGGTTTAATTTGGAGCAATGAGAAATAATACTGAATTTACATCCTTGTTTACAAACAGGGATGGAGATCTTCCCTATGTGATTTGGGGGTTGCGGTAGATATTATCGATGGATCAATGAAGCTATTGGTTGTTCGACAGCTGAATTAAACCATGATTCATAGATTGGCCCATGATTGATTATTCTGATAGGCCAACGAGTTATAGACCTAGAGGCGTAGATGTAAATTGATGATGGGGGTGGCATGTTTTTGTACAGACCTTTTTACAAGAAACTTAGAAGTTGATCTTCCTAGTTATATAAGAAACTAAGTAGCAATGTTGCATAGCATTGTCTGAACATGTTTCATCTACAATAGTCCTTTACTTACGAAACATTTACCGAGTATGAGAGTCTTTGCACTCTCTTAAATCACAACTAGGTGGGTAGCACCCCACTTTCTACACTTCTGGGTTCATCCATGATTGAACTGATAAATTCATGGTATCAATAGTAGGCTTAGAAAGGCTGGGTATTTTAAGCCTTCTTATAAAATATCTTTTGCTTCGTTCGCACATAATATCACATAAGCATCTAATTTTGCGCTAGCAAACGCTTCTTGTGGCATCTACCCAGCTGCTAACTGTAGTTTGTGTATTTTTGTATCTAAATGGTCCCCTGGATAGTCATGGTCGTTTGCTCTCCGGGGTATCGTTCTAGCAGTTTGTAGTGTAGGAGTATTGTTGAGTAGTATTGTAAATTTGTGATGTAATCTTTTATGGATATAAAAAAAACAGCCTAATCAAGATAAAACTCCTTAATCAATTGTTCTATTTCCTTTTCAGTCAAGCGATTCATCAGTGTTTGATTGCTACACAGCATCAGTTACCCTTGAAAACAAAAACAATGTGGAGTTAACTCTCTGGGATACTGCAGGTAGCTTCAAATTAGAATCTCAAATGTCTTCTACGGGAGTGGAAGAGCTCAAATTCATATGAAAATGCAGGGGTGGCGCCAGGGGAGAGCTAGTAAGCTATAGCCCCCCTGTCAGAACATACTAACCCACCATCGGAAGGTGAACAACATAACAACATCACTGCATAAAGATTCCCTTTTTAGAAAAAGAGTAAAACCCAGAATATGGGAAATACCCTCGTGGCAAATTTTCGCTTATTACACTGTACTTATATCTTTTATTGCCCTGGACTAGCAAGGTCTTTCATTTCAAGAAACAGCAATTTCACAAAATGACAAAATTTATGGTACAGCACCTCTATGGACATTACTTTATATTGTAAAAGTACAATCTACAACAACCTTCCGTTGCTATACCTTCAAAGTAGGCAGGGATGAAGCTTAAGGGGAGGATGGGGGTAAGTCAGCCCCCCAATACCTTAATAATGATCAATTTCGTAGGGGAAAAACGGCGGCAGTACAAAGTATTTTTGCAGGGCAGCTTTCTTAATCCAGGACCATTTGAGAAACATAAACTGCTGTCACTAACAAAAAAGGTCACGGAAAATGTTCTTTCTTTAAACAGTAACAGTTTTTAATTTCTTAGGGATTGGGAATAGGGATTTGGAATATGGGATATCTCATGTCATCAGATTCCTGATTTTCATTATACGTATATTAATATCCTTTTAACTAATTAATTAACATTTGTGGTTCCTATTTGACCTCCTTGCTTAAACATCATCAAGCATGCTGCCATTCTTTATTACATTCCTCTTTATGCCTGGTACTGGTTTGGCCATGGTTTGACTAATCTCCCATTTACTACTTTCTATCAAGTTGGTGATCCTCCCTTGCTAATATATCAAACGCTGTCGTTTGAGTGCACTAACAGAAGGTTTTCATGTTGCAAAGTATAAGTCAAGTTCTAAACCAGCATTCGCTGAAGGACTACCCTCCTTATATGGTATGACAATGACTTGAGAATGCAATTCAAAGCGCAGTACGTAGTACGCAAAACGCAGTACGCAAGTATAGGTGTTGAAGAAGGGGGCACAAGGATGCAGCCCCACACTCGTTCAATGCCATAGCAGTAGAAGACTCTTGTAATTGATTTTTTTCTTTTGAAAATAAAACGCTCTTTAAAAGGCCGATCAGAATCTTTTAGCTCATAAGAGTTTCAAGTAACAATAAACCTGAACAAACTCTTAGTTTCTTATAAAAACTCCTGCACCAAAAGCGTCAGCCTAGTAATTCAAGTTCTTGCATCACAGTTGTTGAACCTGGGTTGTTACTGCTATTAAGAGTCTTAAGAATTTAAACATATATTTAAGAATGGAATTTGCCAGATGGAATTTGCCAGATCCAAGCTAAGGCAGAAATTGTGTTTCTTATAAAAATGTGTATACGTTTTCTATATAGCAAAACTACCGATTTGCGTGAACCTCACTTTACATGTTCGCGAAGTTGAAGCTGAGATATATTCTTAACTTTTGCTTAAATGAACTTGCCAAAACTGTTTAGCTTGTCTCTGTTAATCTTGCAAACTCGAATTCTTGTTGTACTTTGACTTTTCTAATGCAAGAATGAGGTAATATCGATTTTTGGCAAGCAAAACAACTTAACTTTGGAGCTTGAGTCTTGTGGTATTTTCAAGAATTTCGTAAGATTCCGGCCTTTTGAACCTCATTGCTTACAAGCATTCCTCTTACACATCAAGGTGTAGTTCTTTAGTGTTTTGCTATATGCACAAGAGAGTTTTGTTTGGTATCGTTTGTATTTTGTTTTTCAGGATCAAACGATTTTGACCACGTAAGGCCTTTATCGTACAAAGATACTGATGTTTTTCTGTTATGCTTTGATATCAGTCAACGAAGCTCTCTTAGCAACGTGAGTAACAAGGTGTGTACATAAGATAATACTATTGAATATAAGAAAATCATAGCTAGAAAATTATAACAATGTAGTGCAACTTGTACTCTTAGGTGACTAACTGAAGGTGTCCTCGCTTATCTATTTTCCAATCTCTTTCCAGCTCCAACTAGCAACTGGTAGGACCCTCACTTATAGAGCTTTAGTGCAGCAAGCTCTCGTAATAAACACTTTGAAAATATTTCCTGTTTGCCAGCATATTTTTTATGTTTCTGATATTTTCAGAGTCATTGATGCTTGATTTATGAACAAAGAGATAAGTTTCTTAGATTTCAGAGCATATATTCCAACTTCCCGATTATACTGACCTCTCCTTTGTTATGTACTTGATTCTTGTAGAATGATTGAACGTATCTGAAACGCCAGAAAGTGATACCATCGTCAAGCAACAGCTCCACTTTCTTTATGAAACTTCCAGCTTATACTTACATTTCTTTCGATCTACTTAATGTTAATAATATTAAATATAAAAATGCTAATATTTACACAGGCACATCGTATCTGGTGATCTAACTGTATTTCTTTCGAGACCTGCACAAATTAATAGGAAATTGTAATAAGGAATTTTAGGTTATGGATAGAGAATGAAACACCTAATAGTAACACCTACATGGTAACCATTATAAATTAAGTAGCAGAACGGAGCTATTAATAAAAATATCTGTGATCCTTGACATATTTGCATAGCTACCTAGGAGATCGAATTTCTTACAAAATGAGTTTCAGTTAGTTGCAAAGTGTCCGAGGTGCTCTTCCCTTAAGCCTTCATTTGAATATACCTTTGTAACATTCTGTTCTTCATTTTGTTTGCTGTGCAATTTTAGTGGCTGCTTGAGATGTTCGAAAATAGCCCAGGAAAGCCATTTATCCTGGTTGGCTGTAAAAATGATCTTCGAGAGGACAAGAACTCCAATAAAGATGACTGCGTTCAACAGGACTTGTTTGTCTCACAATCTCAGGTAACACAACTGATATTCATGCTTTCATATATTATGTGTTATAAATGTATATAATTTAGGATTGACATACACAATAGACATATCCAACTTAAGTCTTAAACCAAAAGGCTCATAGTCTTGCACACTACCAAGGGTGTGGTCATGGTTGTAAAAGTGGGGGACATGAACAAAATATTTTTGGCCACGCCCTCTACTTCTCTGAAGATTTGCTACTACCACCCTCCAATTATTTTCTCATTGATTTTAAAGAGATTCCGAGCACCATCTTGCAAAAAGCAGTTGCCCCTCCCCATTCCCACAGCACAGCACACTCAATTGCAGGGTACTCCAAGAGATCTAAGTTTAATTTTCCAATTTTTCCCTATACTAACCTTGCTATGAGCTACAGGGAAGTTTGATAACTTGTGGCAACTTTTCAAGATAGTACGTGGAAGAAGTTACTGTGGTTAGACATCCTTGAATTTGAGTAAGGCAAACTGCAAATTGATTTTCTTTCGTACTCTATTTTACCCGCAGATAGGTATGCCGTCATTAATTTAAAGCAATCTCCCATTAGATGCAGGATGGGAAATTTCGATTATTCAGAAGTAATAAATATTCTTTCACAGAAAAATACCAACAGAGTTTGAATGCAAAAGTTGCCGAGTTGACTCTTCAACGTGCCAGCTTCAGTAGCTTCTGGTGGTCCCCTAAGAATTCTTCGCGGTCTCCAGTTTTAGAATCATTAATCTAGGTTGTCAATGATTTAGATTTGTGTCATGAGGACGCTTAAGATCTCATATTATTTAGCTTCAATTTTAGGCTACAAAATTTGCCAAGACAATCAAGGCATTTGACTATGTGGAATGCTCATCACAGCTGAAAATTGATGAAATTGAAAAACTGTTTGTAACTGCTGCAAAATTGGGGATGGGATTGAACAGAGGCCAATCTTTTAGCAAAAGAAGCTCAATTAATGATGTAAATAGAGATAAATCTAAGTGTATTATATCCTAAAACGAATTATTATATTGCAGAGCATTCAGGATGGTTTAGCTTTGCTTTCATTATTGGTGTTAATGGTGTTTACCTGTTGGGTTTATCGTTGTTAAATAGTCGATGTGTGATGTTCACATAGTAATAGTATCTATGCACCTTCTCTTCTTATCGGAGGTAAAAATCAAAGACGCAATGTACTAGATGCCAACCCATGTACAATCTTCAAATGAAATACTTCTAAAATTTGCATGTGTTAATACTGCATGACTAGAAGAAGAGAAAAACAGAGAAGCAGTAAGTTATAGGCCACAGAACTACTAGGCATAGAAGCATAGAAATAATCGCCTTTCATTGTGCAATCCTAAACAGAATTTGCAGAATTCATGTAGTTCGAATGAAAAACACTGTTAAGTTAACAAATTATTAAGTCACGACCCAAACATGCAGGCGGGGGCGTAAATTCTGGGGGCGTGACACCCCTAACAGATAAGAGAGAACTGTTCGCAGGGCAGTTGCATGCCTTTGCAGAGGAAATGATGACATCAAAGAGTTGTATCGCATATAAATACCAGTACACATTCCGACTTGGACTACCTATCCCCGGGCGCACTAGTGTGAGACTTTATTCCTAGCGTTGAACCACAGGCATACGACACCAAAATGATGTGTCAGCGTAGCGTAGTCATAATTCGTTTCCAAGTTAGAGAATCAGTTTTCGTTCAGAGCACAATGTCCAATGATTAAAGATACTGTCTCCCATGTTCCCAAAGGATATTTTCCGACGTTCTAGAGGACGTGGTCCTACAAACTTTTCTGGGGACAAACCACCAGGCCCTCACGTCTTTTTGACAGTAGTTACAGGCTCTTTCTATGTCATCCAATACTATGGCCTACTTACCTCCACTTCCAAAGCATTGTGGGCTTGTTATTTGTTTTACCTTAGCGTAAAACCAATTCAGTAACTGCACTCTGGCATTACATTCTTCATGGAACAAGTACACCTTGGTGTTAATCAAATGGGGATTTTCATTGTTGGTAGATATGTCGTTGTACCATATTTAACAACTACAATGGTGTTCTTTTAGCATCTGTCACCATATAATCACAGAATAGTGGAGGAATTTTTTTGCAGGATAAATCCACTTTTACAAGGCAAAATATCTGATACCACCCAGTGAAAGTATGCTAGTTACAATCCTGCATGCAGGAATGTGAATAACAGCAAAAAGGTTGAGACTTTACGTACAGATATGACATTAGAAGAGTTGGTAGCATTATGTAACCCTTTTCGCCAACAGCTCGAAGCTCCATACCATCTACAACCAGGATTTACTTCTTCAGAGCATCGCTGGGTTTTATGTAAAGATTTCAAATTGAAAAAGTTTCCGCCTTTCAGTCATCTAATTTAACTAAAATGTCTCGGAGCTATCATGGGATGTTGTTACCTAAACATGTCAATTTTAACGTTTACTTTAAAATTAAAGCTAAAAACTTGGTCAATAAAATCAAGGTGTTTGAACATGTGGAATGCTCATCACAGCTGAAATTGAAACACTGTTTGGAACTGCTGGAAACTGGGAGGGGAGCCCAGTGCCCCCTTATCAATTCTTAGCCCATAGAAATGAAAAGCGGGCAATCCTCTATGAACATAGGCTCAATCGATTATACAAATAGAAGTAAATCTAAATATATTATATCCTAACAAAATTTTTCATATGGCATGGCAGTCATAGTGTTTTTTATTGTTTCTTTGATTTTTATCATAGTTTAACTGTTGGTGTAAATAAATCGTTCTTAAAACTTGATGTGTAAAATTAAGATGATAGTTATATTGGTATCCTCTCCTCTAAATTAAAGATGCGCTAGACAATGAAATAAATGGAAACGCAGTAAATTAGCGGTCGCAAAAAGCTAAAATGCGAAATCATGCAGCTATTAAATCCATCAATTTAACGATTGTCTATCTACAGCTTTGCATATGAGAGTAGCAAATCTCATGGTTTTCATATAGCATTCAAACTCAACTGTGAGTTCTATTCAATGAAGATTAACCTAATGTTAGCTACATCGAATTTTTTGTGTATTTATGAAAAATGTCAAAATTTAGGAGAAGAAATAGTTAAGACATGACGAACATTCAATCAGTACATCTGAAACATCATTGACGATGTTAAGGACAAGATGAAGATGATAACGTAAGTACGGATACAGCAAAGTTACTTATAAGCACATTGCAGATACGTCACTACAGACTAGGCAATTATTACATTATAAAAGTTCACAACTACAATTTGTCAATCAATGACTATATTTGAAAAAAAATTAAAGTCCAATTTAGTACCGTACAAACTCTATAAAACTTTCCCTTTCTAATGAGCCCCTTTTCCAGCAAAAAGCGCAAATAAGCCCCCTCTAATGACGTAAACTATTGAATGGGTTCTCGAGGCACGGAGAATATTGCCAGATGAGATCACGTGTACAAAATGTGATCCATGTGAAGATTTACTTGTGCTTCTTAAGAACTTATATTCTGATCCTTTTGAAGGAGAAATTTCGAAGTTGTTAGCATCAATTTTCAAAGTAGCAATGTAGCGGGAATGCAAAAGAGCATTTGTAACAACTTTTACTTTTATGTAGTAATAAGCCCTCCTCTCTATAAAGTCCCACATCTAAGGCTTCAAGAATTAAACAAGCCCACCCGGCCTAAAATGCTTTTCACAGTAAGCAAACAGGTTTTGCCAATACCCCGTAAGGTTATATTGCATTGATGCGATAGGTTAACGCTAAAATTGAGTGAACGAGAAAGGTATACACATTCAAGCTTAGTTCTATGGGCTACCAAATCGAGACGACTTTTAAACAATGGATCAAGAAAACCTTCAGTTATGACTCTACTTTATTGGATATGGCAGCTATTCATGTGGTACTGTATCATCTCGTTATAACATATTTGGTTATAACGTACATTCGGTTCTGACGTACCTTCGGTTATAACGTACCCTACATGTACCCTATAGTTCCCGATCCCAGCAAAAGGTTTATACAAACTTTATAAAAACACTACAGTTATAACGTACTAGGTTATCATGTACTTATGGATACAACGTACTTGTTTTCTGGTCCATCACTAAAACTTTCCTCCGGCTACAACGTACTTTCTGAGTTTTTTGGTTTTTTCTCTTTGCACATCCATCACATCAATCTGTGCTACTTTGCAGTTGCCTTTATTACAAAGAAAGGGGTCACTGATCACTTTGGAAGCGCGCCCAATTGCTATAGCTCGAGAATTAAACTTCAGTAATCCTGCATTTTATTCGTTCTTATGTTTTCCATCTCAGTAATGACAGGGCATTGACAAACAAGAAATGGCAAATAGAGCCATCTATCGAGTCAAAAACGAAGATCCTATAGACAATTCCTGTTCAAAAACATGCTACGAACTTTTTTAAACTATTAAGTTATTGTTTATGATGCTTCTAATCAATAGTACATTATTGTAGACATGTTTCGATTTCCCAAATCTTCAAATTGGCACATAAAAAAACGCATCCGGGTCTTTGTTTCAAGTATTTCGACCTCAAAGAGCGGTAAAAGTGCCTAAAAGCACACTTCACTTCACATATAGAAGTAAAGTAAAGTAACCTGGTCAATAACTGCTGTCCTCGTTTACCACGTACCAAATCAGCCGGTCCCATGAATTACGTTATAACCAGATTATACTGTATTTGAAAACTACATTTATAATGAAATACTAGCAGTGACTCTATAGCTATTAAGTAATCTCGTACATAGCTCAAAATGTCTGAGCATCAACAACTCTTGGGAGCTTAATAGAAGTTCGGTTTGGAATAATCTCAAAACGCTAATATGCGGGAGGTTGGAATAAATGTGGGAAGGGGGGAGGGTAGGAAAATGAACAAAAACGTCATCGAGAATGCAAATGGTTTCTTGTTGCAAATCTATGTCAAAGTAATATTACCAAGTTCACAGAATGGTGGAATGATAGAGCTGCTGATAGAGTGAATTGTCCTATTCAGTCCCACAAAATCACGCATAAGGGTACTATAATCATAGATCATTTAAAATTTAGTCGGAAAGCTATCAACGTTTGAATCTATTTAGCATTTACATACTAGATTCTATCAGTGTTTTATGTTGATTACAGTGAACTATAATGAACTAAAATAAACATAATTATAGATTAAAAATCTTGTATTTTTAAGCAAATCAGAACTCCTTTAGCATAGCACAATTTTACACATAAGGGGAATTTCATTTGTTTGCAACCAAGAGTACTATTACAACCTTAGGGTTCAACATCACTATGAATTTCACATGTATCATCGCTGCTGTTTGTTGTCTTTTCACCGTCTTTTGCCTATTTGAAAAACCTCTTTAGGTTCTTATACATATCACGCACTCGTGGAATCAACTTTATAGGCTCAATAACCAAGTCATTGTAGCGTTCATCTCTTGCTCTTCTATTCGCTTCAAAAATCTCTCTCAAAGATTGACCGTTATGCTTTAAATCAAACAGCTGCTGTTGCAGCTCATCCACCTGACCTGGTTCCGTAATGTATGGAATATTACTTGAGTTAGGGTACTCCATTGCGCTGCAAATAATAATCTTCTCTTGGTGATATTTCTCTTTCATGCCCTCTAAATTCTTGATTGCACTCTGGTTTGGAGGACACTTGTCTTTTTCTTGCCATATGAGCATGTCCAAGTGGCTATCAACTGCATCGTTGAATGTGGTAATGGAATTCTCCTTTAAATAGCAACCGAACTGCGCACAAATGTTTGTGATCACTGCTTGTTCATTCTCCAGCTCCTCAATATAAGTCTCTAGGCTCTTGATAAAATTATCAAGAGCTGCTTTACTATTCTGAGTCTCGTTCAACAACTTCTGTGTATCTTTGTCAATGACCCTTACACGCTTTCGCTTCAGCTCATACGATATCTGCATATGAACTCTCCATGAATGGCCGCATTCTTTGCACGAACTTCCAAAAAGCATTTTACGACAGAACATCATGCCAAAACGACCGACAGTTTCCGCTTCAACGAGAGGTAATGTGCAGGGTTCATGACAAGGCTTTTCATACGAAATCCGTTGAGTGCCATATCCGTCCTGTTTGATCCGCAAAAGAAGAGTGAATGAAATAGTAGAGATATTATCAAATTCTACACTAACATTAGTATGCGTACGTATATCCTTATACTGCTATAATATATATAAACATAAAT
>WIPJ01004834.1:53245-75535 GCA_018155075.1 Cassiopea andromeda | reverse complement strand
TTTTGATAGTCACACCCACACCCATACAACAAAGTGACTATTTTACTATTTCACAACAACAGCGAGCAATAAAAGATGTGACGAAAGCATGGCAAAGTAAACAGGAATTACACCTTGGAGAAGGTCCCTCCACATTAACCTAACATTTTCTTGTTAAGTTGGACGAATTAGAAAATCGATCCTTGAGAAAATTGGAGAACATACTCTCCCCCTTTATAATATTTTGTAGTGGTTTTAACTACCTAGCTAGTATGTTCGATCTTTAGTCTGGCAACATTTTGGCAATCTCGTTAAAAGAAGTCTTCTTGAAATCATTTGAAAATAATAGCCTAACACCCATTCTAAAGCTCAGAATGACAATGAAAACTAATCCAAGAGAGTTTGCCACTTAACGCACTATTTCATAAGGTAATATGGCCTATTTCTGGATCGTTTAGGCCACACTTTTTGGTCTTGGAATTCGTGAGTATGCCTGTGGAAATGTAAAGTGAGGCCAACTGCAGGGTGGTGAAGCTCTAAACCTTTTGCTATCCTGTTTCACCCCCAGATATTCCAAAAGCAGCAACGTAATAAAAACTGTAAGGATATGCTATCAAGCTTTGATGTGGAATGAAATGACTACCTTTCTAAGAGTTATACGTTGTCATGCATTTGAAATAATATTGTTAGAATTACAGTATGCTAGACAAAGCATTATTACATGCCTCTGCACTTAGTATCAAACAGCGAAAGGTATACCTGAGTTAGATTGCTTATGTTGAGACTTTCGCATATCTCTTTCTCGCTGGTTCTACGAACACTGTTTCGAACAGAAATCTCAAGAAAAGAAATCTTTTTTTTATTAGCAGTGTCATTGATTATCCCTTCTCCATTCTAAATTTCTCATGTCTACTATGTCTTATATATACTCTTCAAAACATGAGTTCTTACAATAAAACCCAGTCATACATCAGTATAGATAGTACGTAGATTTGGATATGGATACATGCTAGGAAAATGATTCATAAGAAAAGTGTGTATGAACTAAATTATAAACATGTTCCTTACGCTGATACCTAGTTTCAAATCTAAATAGAAAAGAAATATTATACTGATCGCTTCGCTAAGGAAGGAGTCATACATGCGCAGCGCAAACTACACAGGACTATAACCAGTGGTGTAGAAGTAAATTGGTAGCTAGGGGGGCGCTTTCCTTCGATTGTTTTTATGTGAAACTAAGAACTTGCTTCACCTAGATATAAGACACTCAGGAAGTGTTCCAGCAAGAAGGCGTTCCTTATGCTCGAAATCTAACAAACTGATCATTTCTTGCAAGCAGGGACACTCCCCTTTTGTTAGGGGAGGTGTAAGGTAGAAGTTTCTTGAATTCACCTGGTTATTAAGCTGTTCTATTGTCACATATCTCTGTTCTTTTTAGATTGCTTTTTCAAATGCAGTACTTCATAAGATAGCCATTTTACTAATGTTTTGTGAGCAAAATTCGCAGGTGTTTTGCACATTCCTTCATATCCAGAGTCTACTATAGGGTCCACAATGGTTGGACCCGAAGAAAAGAATTCAAAGTAAAGCTTCACAGATGGCACGAAAATGATATTTTGAGATTGATTTTTCAAATACAGTATTTCATAAGAGAACAATTTTACTAACATTTTAAGCAGAATTTAGCGAAAACGTAGTAGACATTCTTTTGTATCTAGAGCTTACTGTAGGGCCCACCATGGTTGGGCCCGCAGAAAAAGTTCAAAGTAAAGGTTCTCAGATGGCTTGAAAAGGCTATTTTGATATTGCTTTCTGCAAATACAGTAAATACTTCCTTTAACTATACGTTCTTTCAACTGTCATAAAACCAATATGTAGCCGTCAACTCTTCAAGGATTATTTGATTTTGAAGATGCAATGACCCAAGTTTAACTAAATTATCTCAAGTTCTGAGAGTTGGCAGGGTGTTACACCCCCGCACTCCCCGGTTGCTACGTCCCTGCTCACAAATGCTTAGTCAAGCATTTTGCCTTCAAAAGAAACATTTCCTCCACAATAGCCTTTTACTTCGAAGACATTTACAGACCATGGAGGGGACTGCGCCTCCCCTCGCCCCTCTGTTCTACACCACTGACTGTAGCGTATGCTTACTGCGAGGCTGAGAAAACCGACAGAATAAAAGGCGCGGTCCCAAGAAGCTTCTGCATAGTGTGGCTAAAACTTATAATAGCATAGTGGGAGATCTTGGAAGTTTCCTCAAAAAAAGCACTGTAAGGTAAAATGATAAACAAAATCAACTATAATGATAAGTATTTGGCTAAATAGATGCCTCATAAAAGTTAAATAAATATGATAATTTGAGCGAGAAATGTATTCGACATTGGATTCTGATCACTGAGCCCTCACTATTTTGAGTAAATTAGTAGAAATGAAACTATACCTGGACGTATTTCACGCAAGATCTGTCGGTGCATACTGTTCTTGGGTGCTCTAAACGGGCGTGCACTAATTTGAATCCATCTAGATATAACTGGTCTTGCAATGTCCTAGCTGTCTCTTCTGATGCGTTCAATTCCAAGTACTTTGCATTTGCAAGATCTACATTTGCTTGAATGGTTGTTGCAGTTTCAGTAAGTGGCTTGCTCAGCTCTAGAATTTTCCTTCTTGCATTATTAAGACTGACAGTGTCCCTTATTTTATGTGGACTTAACATTTTGACATGGTCGATCAATCTGTTAGTTTCTTCCATTGATTCCTCCCAACTTGATGAATAGTCACCAATTTCCTGCTGGGTGAATTCAATTCCATTTTTCATACCAGCCAGAAACTTGAACGAGTCATTTTCAAAGAAAAATTGATTAGCTTTGGAAAAAGGAATGCGAGGCCCCTTGAGGCCTTTCAGAAGTACGTCTAGGGTTGGAAGAGAATCGCCTTGTTGGCGAGACTTGCCTCCTGCATGTGTGAAGCAGAAAACAATATTATCTACAACAGATTTGTGAAGATGTCGCAAAAGCTCCATGACACAAAATCTAAACGCTGCTGTCAACCTTGATTGGTTGGCTTTCAACAAAAAACAGATACCATGAATCTCATCGTAGTGTGAAAGATGTCCAAGAATATTTTCCATGTTTATCTCATCCTGTTCCATACCCCGAACGTCAGCAATTCCAGGAGTGTCTAGCAGAGTTATTAAGTGCTTTCCAATGTCGAATCTGTATGTTCGTGGCATCTGTGTAGCAGACTGGCCAGTTTCCTGAACTTCATTCTTACTTTCTGCTCCAACTGAGATTGTTTGCATGTTGCCCGTTCGTGAAGTAAAGGACAAGGAGCAAGGGATGGAAACTCTTACATCTTTAGCATCAATTGCATGCTTTAATGTTGGAAACGAAAAGTAGTTAGCAATAGCATTGATCCAGGTAGACTTCCCAACCCCCGTTTCACCCATTATAAGTATGTTTGTTTCCTTTATTGTTTTTTTCCATGAATCCCACATGTCTTTCATCCTGTCAGGGTGAAACTTTGCATACAAAAGCCCATGCTGTAGACCATTACAGCGGAACTTTGAATCAAAAGGACTTGCTTTTCCACACCTGCAGTAAAGACAGTTATCATCTATTCCATATTCGATAACTTCTTTACACTGCCTACAGATCCATTGGCATTCATCCTTTTTGCAAATACCGTCAAATGACCTCGGGCAGCTGATTTCAAACATAACTAACTTTTTTGAGTTTTGCATACATGAGCCTTCTACAGCCATATCAATTATACATTCTTCAATGTTCTCGTCCACCCCCTGTGGTAGATCTTTCCAACCCCTCTCCTTCTGGTAGAGCTGAATGCACATAATATTCTTGCCAGCAGGATATCTTTGATGAATTTCACAATCAATGACAGCAAGTCGAACTCCATTGTCATTCTCATGAGCTGTTACCAATCTGGAGAACAGTGCTATTTGCTTCTCCCATTCCTCAACGCAAGTATGGTCTTTTGGATGATCCATATATAGAGCGTAAACTATGGCAGCAGTTCCTAAGATCTCTTCTATGCTTCCTCTCTTACCAAAATATGATGCATTTTTATCTTTAAACTCATTGATAACTTTCAGCTTCTGCACAGTACCATCGTACTTCTTTATACAAGCAATGATCTTGTCAGGAGAAAACTCTCCATCATGAAAGGACTTTTGGACAGCGTCGAGTGTTAATAGTCCATTCTCATTGCCTGATCGTGTTTCAAATAAAGCTCTTGCTAAGTCTGATTTGAATTTTGCCTCTTCAATATCAAATGCATTTAGTAGGCTTTTAGCACTTTCTAAATCAGTTGACGAAACAGCGTCTTCATTTTTGTTGAAGTTTTCTATCACATCATTAATCTGCTGCCGATTCTTCTTTACTATCTGCATGGTGTTAAAAATTTTATCAACGGCACTCTCTTCTATTTGCTTGTAAATTGCGCCAGAGTCTATCTTCAGCTTATACTTTTTGCGAAAGGAATTCAATGGCAACAGTTTGTAAGCTATTGGGACTCCTTTTCCACCGTTCTTTTCCAAAACTGCCTTCTCCATCGATGCTGCTGCATCAATAGCACCTTGAAATGTCGTTGTTATATCATTTTCAAGGTCACTTTTAATGTGGTATGAGAACTTTGATGCATCATCAACTTCAAAGTTTTTGGAAGAGTGCACCTTTGCATTGCCTTCCACTGAAAGAGCCATTTTCAATCTATTAATTTCTTCTTGCAGTTTCTCTTTTACTTGCTCTTCACTGTCGTTTCGGCTACTTCGATATTCACAAGTTATGTTGCATTTCGCTCCCCAACAAATACCTCGAACGAAGTGCGTAGCTTCTTTACATTCAAGATAGTCTGTGTCCAACATGCTGGATACTCCATCCACTTCTTGGTACATTGCATTCACAGTATAAGTTAAAGTCATATGTGCTAATTTTCCACTACTGTATTGGCTGTTGAGATACGCTGAAGAGCCACGCAAATTGACCATACCACTCATGATGCTTAGACTCATTTCTGTCTCAATGCCAAGCTTTTCATACTGTTCCCTTAATGCATTGGTTGCAATGAGGCCAATGTCTCTCTTCATTGTGTCGTCCTCTAAAATGCATGTTTCACTCAAGGGCTCCTTAAAAAGATTTCCGTTCAAATACTCTACCTTTTTAGCATCAAAATTTTTTCCAGAGGACTGATCCAGCCTTGAACCCGGAACACCTTTCTCAAATTTCTCCTGATCTAAATCGGTTGTGTTGCCAGCCGGGCTTTTACTCTCTTCTTCATAAATGTTTGCTTTGTTCAGGGGCTTTAATAGGGCATTTGCACCCAAGTATTTCCCTTTCTTGGCATTACAATGACCATTAAGGCTTGAATCATGATCTGAATTTGGACCAGACTCGTTATCTGAATTGGAACTCAAAACGCCAACACCCGATATATACTCTTCGTCTTCACTTTCATCCTTTTTGGTTTCGCAAACACCCTTCTTTTTCAAAACATCTTTAAGGTTTCTCATGCATATAAATTTATCTTTCCTTGCATCATAAAGATCGCCTAGCCTTGCTACACGACCTACTGCTGCTCTAATTATACTTAAGTCCCCCATGCTCTTTCCTTGTACCGAACAAGAGTACTGCACTCAAATCTACCTGAAAGGGAAGGAGGTGATATGATGCTAAAAAGAAGCTACATGTTTTCATCTAAAAATGTTGAGCTATTTGTGCCATTGTATTGTGCGTGCACTCTGCACCAGAAACAATGCTTGTTTCAATACAGAAAAAACACCGAATTTCTGCTGGTTTACTATAGAAAAGCCAGTGGCATAGCCAACAGTCGTTCTGGTCCTGCTCAGCACAATGTAAGATAAATACATATCAAGAAACCAATTCTATTTGCAAAAGTCTGTAAAATATTTTTCTCTTTCTCTTAAACGACAGTGTTTTAGAATGTTCCCCCTTTGACAAACCGTATTCCCTTAGAACAGACACCTCTTGTATCTCTATATTCTCTCGTTCTATACCACTGATCTCAAATCGTTTTTGAGATCGATGCTAAACTTAATAGAACGACTAACGATAGGGTTTCCAGATAAGTAGTAACGTTAATTATGCTATTTTCTTCATTGGAAACTCTGTGATAGTTGCGCTAAACATGTTGAGCTCGAACTTCTTACGATACTGATGGTAAATACAATGGTTTAGTAGCATTAGCACGATTTGACTGGCTTGTACATTTCAACTTGGAGCTACAACAGAAACCCGCATAAAAGAACCTAGGTTTTTCCAGGGCCGCCTGGAAAGGCTCTTACGTAATTGGTTAGTATTCTCAATTCCCGCCTGTAAGGTTCTTAGCAATGTTCTTATAGACTATTTTTCTTAAATTGTGTCGTGCACCCACATAGGGGGCAATTTTTATAGGTAGTGATCTAACCTATAGTCACCAACTGAAAGTGGGGAGACGCAAAATATTTTCTCTTTCCCTGGTAGGGCTTTGCAAAAAACTAATTGAGACATATAGCTCTTGTTGAACTTGTCTCCAAGTTGAAAAAGAGCTATAAGTTCATCAACATTTGAAATGTAATAAGAGCCATTACCTTGTAGCAATTTGGTCACTCGAGTAGTGCCGCATTAAGAAGAGAGAACAATACCTATATTTTGCGAAAATGCTGAGTGGATAGACCGCTCCTCTTCGACAATTCCTTTAAGTTGTTCTCTTAATGCAAATTTATTTTGACTTTCCAGAAACGCATCAAATAGCAGTTAGCAAGTGAACTCGAGGTTACCGAGCTGCAATGCCCAGTAAATTTACCAAGTAAGGTGCTTAGTGAAGGAGAGCCAGTGGTCCCAAAATCGATCTCGTGCCTGGCAGAACAGATATGAAAACTTTCGTTCACTTTGATTTGTGGTTGCATACAGGGAAATTTCTACGAATGCCAAACAAATGTTTCCACCTTCTGGCTAAGGAATTCATTTACAAGCATAAGTTCAAAAGTCTGGCAATGAGACTACTGAAGAATTAACTTATCTATTTTTGGCGAATATCATCTGGTCAAAGTGAAACAGGCATGGATAGCTGAGATAGCACTTAATGTACTGAACCATCTATTATAAAAGAGATTCCGATGAGGACATGCATTTCTTTTCTGACTAGAGATCAATGATCTAAGTAAGGTTTCTCCTACTTGCCAAAATTGGCGTTTTACAACGTTCTCTAGGGCACGAACGCAACAATTGTTTGCTCGCTAAGTTCACGTGTTCAAACCCTACTTTCTTCTACGACAATAATACCTTAAATTATAGCTTATAATATTCACAATTTTGCAACCATTTCGAGAGAAATTAGCTTGTACCCACAACTTCCATTTTCTGTGCTGTTGCATGATATGATGTTGGGCACCCCCTGCTAGAAATTGCTAGGCCGCCACTGTTAGCGCCAATCGGCAAGCTTCAAAATTTGAACCACCTACATCCCCCGATAATCTTCTCTTAAATCCGTCCCAGTGAATGACTGTAGATAGGGCACATTAATTGAGAAGTTGGCTCAGCTGACTAAATGGACAAAAATGCTTTCTATAGGTAGGATAAGGACGTCAAATCGTAATATAGTTATGTCACGCCACTATTTTGTTAAAGATGCACCAATGTATGTAAAGCTTCAATCACCCAAGTGATTCTCTGTGACCGATGTAGGAGTGCACCGGATCTGAGTTTTAGAGATCCGGCCGGAACCGGATTTACCGGATTTTTATGATATGTATGACACCTTCCACTTGGTATAAGAATAAACTGTAAGAAACAAACAAATGAGATTTATTGGCCCAGAAAACGTGCTACAGGCATTTGAATTTAAGAAAGGCAACAAACATGACACTTAAAGGGGCTCTCCTATCCCATTAATGGTATTATAATGGTTTGCCATTGATGCTATTATAAAGGCAATACCAGCTGCATACATTTGCGATGTATACAGTGAACCAGTATTTCTTCTAATGTACTCTTTGTATCTAACAGAAGGGATGATATTTATTAAATTTTGGATATTTTTCCAATCTCATCCTGGAGCCTATGAAGACCTCCAGATCGGTTTGGAAAACACGAATGTTTTTCCTTACGTGTAGCTGCGAGTGGCTTGACTTAGTAAAGGTGCGAGCTGCGAGCAGAGCCAAAATCAGGTACGAGCTGCGAGAAGAGCCTAGGTCACCTGCAAACTTTTGGCTTAAACTGAAATCTATGCAACATTTTAAGTGCCTCTGTGGTGATGCTTACAATGATCACTTGAAAGTTAAGTCAAGGATAGTAACGAAGGGGATGAGGGGTGTCATGCATCCTATGGTAAAGGTTTTATCGGCAAATCGTTTCGTCCATCGGCATGTCGTACAATCTATTGACAGCTTTTGAAACTTGTAGGCACAAAGTCCAGCCTGTATTAGAACAGTTGATATGCCAAAAAGGTATCTACAATCTACCAAAAGTCTTGAAATACTTGCAAAATTTCTGCTGCTCATTTAATAGTGTCATAGAGTTAATAGAACTAGAGCGCTGACTGGCTAATCCATTATATGCAAAACAGTGGCCTGGCATGCAAATCCATAATGGTGAGACGCAAAAAGGAAATAAATCATGTTTCCGCTGCTTATTTCACGAATATTACAATAAAATATGGCTTTGGAGAGAGACTAAGAGTTTTTCATGCCTTATTTGGAGAAACTTTCGCAGTTATTAGCCGTGGACTTAACCGTGGTAGCTCAAATATCAAAAATTGTTTCTGCGGTGCTGTTGTTACTTTACTAAGTATCCTCAAATGCTGAAGGTATTTACGATCTATACTTAAAACAAACAGTAATGAAGGATGAAGAGTATGGATAAGATTCATTTGGTAGCAAACACTTTTCAAATTAAAGATCTTCTCAAAGTAGTGGCTACCTATGCCGTCTAAGGAATGAGATTAAGGCCTGCAAGAGCTTAAAGTGTCTGTTTTATTTATCAGTTTATGTGCGATAGAAATAATAAAAAACGTAAAGACATCTTCTGTCAATATCGCATATTATACAATAGAATTTGGTTTGTGAGTATCTGTCTCCTAGAAGGTGAAATTTGTCTTATAACGTGGTCAGTGTAAATTCTGCCGAGCCTGCGAGAAATGATTGTTAATTTCTGCAACACACTCTGTCAATATTGTTACATGGCCATCTCGTAGACATGAAACAAAAATATGGCTTTCAATGGCGCGTTGTGCCAGTAAAAGAATGAAGATTCTTTGTTTCAAAGAGAGCTTTAACAAGAATTTGAATAATACTGCAGGAGCTTAAATACTGTGATGTTTATCAACTGGTTGATAGAGTGATGCAACAGATTATGAGCATTTAGGTGTCTTTTAATGAATATGAGATCAAGCCATTTGTGCACAACAGATCATCACTCTTCAAGATGGCATTTGAATCCAACATAGCCTTCAAGTTATCATTAACACAAAATGAAGAATTCTAAGGAGAATGTATATTCTCCATAATGCAGTTTGCATTGTTTTAATACCTCTATGCTCTTATTCTGTGACAATGCTCTAAAAGTTCATTTAAGCTGCCAAGGATTGGGAGTAGTATTCTAACTATTATCTATTTGAATCTTGCTGTAAGCCATTTCCAGAGACCTTCAAGAAATGTGTATGTAAAAGCATACTCAAAAGCAGACTTACTTCTGGACAATAACCCTTGTGTAATAGCAAAAATGGGCTGTTCTTATGCACCAAAGCCAATAGTAAATGCTTTTCTGAGACCAGCAATAATTTTCTTTCCAAAGTATTTATAGATTATACATACATACATACATACATACATACATACATACATACATACATACATACATACATACATATATATATATATATATATATGTATACATATATATATATATATTCTATATAATTATTAACATGATTTTATATATATATATTACATATAGTTATTAACAAATCTTTTGTTTGAAAGATTCTATGGTGTCAAAAGTGCTTTCATGGCTTTCCAAAATTTGCTATCTTAATTGAGTACATTGGATAAATTGTTGAATATCATGATATGTTCAGTTATTGGCTTACCTTCCCTAAGCTGTTACTTCAGCACCCAAGACAATTGATTGCTGGGGCTAATGAGAAGCAAAAAGTTTGGGGAGCCACTTTCACTTTGTGAAGTGGCCTCCTAGCATGATGTCTTGAACTTGTATCCTAAAGTTAGGATATCCTTTCTCTGAATCTCATAAAGTTTTGAAGTACGTTGTCACAGAGACGTGCCTAGATACTTTCCTTAGATTTTAGGGGCATCATACCCTCCCATTTGCATATCACTGGATGGCCAGAAATTTTAACTGCTTCATTTATGTGATTCTAAAAATTGTCATATCCTCAAAAGCATTCCTTGCTAACTTCATCCAGGCAGATATGAGGAATTTGATACTCTCTAAATATATAGATATACCATATGATAGCCCTCCTTCTATACGTTCTGAATATGCAAGAAAATCCCAGGTTTTCCTTATGGGAGGGATGTTACAACAGAAAACAACTCACCAAAATCCTTGCATTGGCCTTGTATGTACATGCTTTTGTCATCAAATAATCACTCAGTAATCCTCAATATAACCGAACAATAAAGCTCTATCAACTTATCCCCCCTCTACCTTGATTTTATCAACCTTGTATTAGTTAGGCACTAACTCATACAATGAGACAAAAATATGGATTTCAGCTGTTCATAGTGTTTTCGGCTATCTATGTATATAATTGTACGCAGCGCAAGAGGTTAGTATTACGGAAATAGTTATCTATTTCCAATATACATTCCCATTAATCATATTTCAAAGGTTTGTTAAATTTTTACAATGCGAACGAAGTTTCCGTGTGATCTTTTGCTTGATTACGCTACCATTTTTAATTACATTCTTTACCCCCAACACGTGATGTAGCGAGCTCTCTAGTCCTATTATCTCTATGAATAGTATCCCCCTCTCCCTCTCAAAACAATGTTGTTATATACAGAGTTGACAGGTGCAGAAAAAGTCGCTATGTATGCAGATACTTCTCAGACAAATAAACACCTAATTCAACCTTATATTTAGGGGGTGGGGATTTCAATCGTTTGACGTAGATAAGAAAACTATTTTTATCAGAAATTATGCATTGATTTATTGATGCTTCGAGAAATTTTGGCAGGGATTCTCTGAGGTAGGTATGAAATTCGACACAGCACCACTGCAATGCATATATGGAATATAAGGTGTTCTGTGACGCTGAATTCATTGGTGGTACTTTTAGCTTTATAAATCTCATAGCATAGGGGGTAGGCATAACATGATATACTAGATTTTCTATGTCCACAATGGAGTTCATTAGTGTGACGTCACAACAATTCTATGTTTATAATATGTCAATTTTGGCATTAAACCCTGAGAAGCACTTTGAAATAGCTACTATCGACAAATTTAAATTTCAGCTCGAACTGAAAAATAATTACCGAGATGCAGGTAAGTGATTGCTGAAATAGTTCCTATCATGTTAGTGTTTTGAGTCTGGTTCTAAACGTTTAGAGCCATGAGAAAAATACAGTGGTCTGTATGGCAAGTTTTCGTTTGTCAAATAGTCATATTTCATCCACTTAGACAATATTTGCCTAAAATGTCAAAACATGTCTTTTTTGCATAGACATGTTTTGTCATTTATGGGATTGCAGGAGAGGAGATTTACCTTGCTTTTTATAGCATGTTCCTGACCAAAGGAATGATAAAGTTCATCCGCACATGCAATGCTTTTCACGTTTGCAACCATTTTATTTGCTATGAAGGATCCAATGTAGACAAAGTCATTGTTTTTCCAATAAGTGAATGACTGTAAAGTGGTAATGAATAACAGGATCAACTGCTGAGCTATTTTCAGCAGATTCTTAAAATACATTATTGGAAGGTTTAAAAGAATCTTCATCTATATCAGTACATCTAGCCATTCCTAGAGAATCTATATTGTTCTGTAGTAAAAGTGCATACTTAAATTCTGAGACAATGAATTATTGTGTCATCCAGTGACCCAATATTTTACCGAAAATATTTCAACTGATCATTATATGAATCGATATGTCAAAATATATTGAGATGGACCATTCTCTTTGAACAACAGACCTTTAGTTATGGCTAGAATAAACTTTGCTGAAGAAATAAAGCCAACAGCCAATGTTTTCCATCTCCCTTTTAAACAATGAATAATCATCTTGATCATTTACATGCACAAGACATGGTAAAATTTCCTACATGTACAATCTTTGCATATGCAGTAGTTTCCTTTTGACGAATTTTTGCTGCCTTTCCAAGTTCATCTCTGCTATTAAAAATCTCAAGCATGTTCGTTCTTTGCAAAAAAATGACTTTTGAAGCACCATTATTAAAATATGGAGTTTTCACAGTTGCAGCAGCAATTAATTTCTTGTCATATGAGAAGAAGTTAATTGTTGCTGCAACTGAAGTGCCTAAATTTGACCAGTAACTTTCACTTTCATTCTGTAATTTTGCCACTTTAGGTGGTATCCTTATAACTTGATTCCAAAATGTAAACATTTTTTGCTTGAACCTGGTGCAATTTTACAATGAAGCCCTACTTGATCGTGTAATTATTAATCTAATGCATTTCCTGCTAGTTTAACCAAATTTCATGCATCTAATCTGCCAGTTTAATCAGGTTGACTATTTTCTTCAATGAGTGCTTAAATAATAGAAAAAGTTGCAGATGGTTGATAAACAAATCCTCCCCCATTATTCCATCCTCTCAACAGTATCCTTGATGTGCTATATGAATAGGAATTAGCTCTACATTGCATTTGGAGAAGTAGTAGGCCCACATCAGCACTAGCTGACAGATAGTGACATATAGTGGCTGTGTTATCAAATAGATTATGCATGTATCTATGTATGTCATATTATGCAAACATTTATCTTTTCTTGAAAGCATATTTGAAACAACCATCAAATTTTCAGCATATTTTGCACTTATTCAGTTTATTCACTGAATGATGAATTGTGCTTAATTAGAAACCTAAGAGAAACATATATTTGTACAGCTCTATCCTATTAGTTTGTAAGTACTAGCCAAATTATAATGAAAGCCATCCTGTTAATATACTCTCAAGTGCCAAATAAACAGAGTGTCCTTATAAACAGGTTGTCACAAAGCATAGAGCTAAGATATATATAGAATTGCTCTATTTTGCCTTGATTATTGTGCGCGAATAGCACTAACAATGAAAGGAAAAAAGAGGGGTTCGTAAAAGTCAGTTTCCTTAAAATTAAAAAACGGTGGTTCCTACTAAGGTCCGAGAGGTTGGGAAAAATCGAAAAATTAATAACCGGCGGCCGTTTATTTGGCACCTGAAAGTACTGCCGAGCCAATATCTAGGGCATGAAAGACTTACAAAGGACCATACCTACAAAGCAATATACCTTCTGCTTTACATTGCATGGTAGGCTTACACCATCAAATTAATTTCAAAACAGAGATGTTGTAAAATATTCTTGTGTGTACTTTTACTTACTTGTGGAAGTTTAGTTTTTGGTTCACATTTTCGATCGCAGGATAAGGGTTTTGGGATTATTACAATGCTATTATGTGCGTTTAAAATGTTGGAATCGCTACACAATGCACATCTCTGCCAATTATCTCTAAGTTTTTCGAAGGGTAAATATAGCGCAAAGGTGCAGCTTAAGCAAACAGATATGCCAACAGCGTTGCTACGACGTTTTCTCACAGGTTTCAATAATAAGAAGATTCACGCGTTGCTTACTTTGCCACTCTATAGCTGCCATCTTGGACCTCCTATGTTGCCCCGCATCAAGTGACCTAGTGCCCACTCTACTTCTCCTCCTAACTCTATGGTTTAGAACTTAGTTCTGAGAAATAAGTCACTTCCTTTGTTCCAACATACAATAAGCAGCCACACTCTTTTTTTATAAGTACCAGCAAATTGAGGTTCAGGCTGAATGTTCTTAATTTTTCCCAAATGTTAAGGCTGAATCGTTCTTAATTTGTTCTTAAATCAGTACCTTGTATACCATAATCAAACACATAGAAATACAATATACAAGACAACATTGGATGTTTTGATTGAAAGAGAGTCAAATCTTACAGCAAAGATGATCTCTCTTGCATATTGATGCGTACTTATTAAAAAAGTTTATAAAAGATTATAGAAAGACTCTTTTACCACAGTACCAGTGTGGTAGGAGCAACCAATTTACAAATATCAAACTAATTAATTAATTAACTGCTTAGATGATTTTGATTAGCAACAATTATGAAAAGTATAATGAAAAACTAGAGCAAAATTTCAATAGCTGCATCTAAATTTGCCTATTTTCTTCTTTGATTCAATTCCGTTCAACTCCGTTGTGTCATTGTTCACTTCAATGAAATGTTTTCGAATACGTAGGGCAACTCTTTTATTGACATTTCAGCATAAGCTGATAAATGATTTCGGATGCAGTCATATAGTTCAGTGCAAATTGCGAAAAAGTAGTAGTCGAAAAAGTTTATTTGCCATACTAGCGTTATTTGCTTTTTGGCAAAATTTGACTTGGAATCCTTTTCAGTAAATGTGTGTAACTAATTTTGCCGGAGCAGTAGTCTTTGTTGGGACCAATACAGCAGGTCGTAAAACGAAAATGTGATTTCAGACGACCCAGAGGCTGTGAGGGGGTGCAACGCCCCAACATTTGGAACCTGAGAAAATTCATATAAAATAGCCGTGTCCAGCTATCTGGCAACCTTTAGTTTGAAAATTTTTCCTAAGGCCCAACCACGGAAAACAATAAAAAGGGAAAATGCAGAATTAATGCATTCAAAAATATTCGAAAATATATAGTATAAAATGGCAACAAGAGATATAGCAGGCAGGGGAACTTCTTAAGGAGGAGCTATCTCAGAGCTAGGCTAATCGGGGAGAGAGTCCCTGTTTCAAAGATACTTATCGAAAACTAATAATTGTTTTAAAGTTGATACAAATTCCATATAAACGTTGACATAACATTACTTTAAGACATTGGAATGACTAGTGATTGGTGACAATAGGTCAGCTTACTAACCAGGTAAATTCAACTTTACACCCAATGGATTCTCACGTAGCTATGGTTCTCGCGAAGCCCCTGATTATGCTCACTCAATGACTTCAACTATGAAAGCGAGGTTAGCAATGATCGTCTTCAAACTTTGAGCAAGTACATATTGTATAGACAGTGTCTAATTTGCGAATATCAATGTCAAAAAGAGGAAAGGAAATCTTATTTCAATTTGATAATGGAGAGCTTCTGCATCGTTTTCTAAAAACGTATTTTGAGACGAGGCTTCAGGCTTACCCTTGTTCTTAAGTTTCTACCAAATTTTTGGCTCGTGCTCCTATAAAATTGATCTAATAAAAAAAGGAGTGTAATAGGGGAAAAGTCCCCACCAATGCCCGACGAGTTCTGAGTTAGAGGGGGTGGGGATTCATTTTGAATGAAAATAATTCAAGAATCATCTTAGGCTCAAAGGCAGAAAGAATTTAAAGACTATCAAGGCTCAGCGAAAAATTTAGTATTCATGTAAACATTTACTTCATAAGAGGGGTGTTCAGTTATTCTACTAATTGTTAAAGGTATGAATTGTGAGCAAATACTTCAAATCTCAGAAAATTATGGGCTCGTGCTCCGAGAGAAAGTGCCAAGCAGCATATGTCATGCAGGTCTGCTTTAACTTAAGAATGAAGCTCGGTAAAATTCGGTTGCACACAGAAACAGAAATGTTGCTAAAGGCACAAGAAATGCAAAAAGAAATAATGTAAGTTACTCTCGTACGTCAATGGGATGTTTGTGCTTATTTTTGATAGAGAACAATGTAGTTAACTGCTTAGATGATTTTGATTAGCAACAAATATGAAAAGCATAGTGAAAAACTAGAGCAAAATTTCAACAGCTGCATTGACATTTTCCTATAGTCTTCTTTGATTGAATTCCGTTGAATTCCATTGTGTCGTTTTTCACTTCAATGAAACTTTTTCGAATACGTAGGACAATTCTTTTCTTTACATTTCAGCATTAGCTGATAAATGATTTCGGATGCAGTCATATTTTTCAGCGCTAATTACGAGAAAATACTAGTCGAAAAAGTATATTTGCTGTACTAGCGTTGACTGCTTCTTGGCCAAATTTGAATCGGAATCCTCTTCAGTACTCTCTTGATTTTTGTTTAACTACATTTGCCAGAGTAGTAGTCTTTGTTGGGACTGATATAGCTTGTCAGAAAATGAAAATGTGACTTTATTTATTCCATGGACTTGGACATAGCGACCCGGGGGCTGTGAGGGGGTGCGACGCCCAAACTTTTGGAGCCTGAGAAAATTCATACAAAATGGCGTTGTCCAGGCATCTGACAACCTTCGTTTTGAAAATGTTTACTCAGGCCCACCCATGGATAAAACACGAGAGGAAAAAAGCAAACTTAACACATTGAAAAACTTCGAAAATAAATGGAGAACAAGAAGTATAGCAGGCAGGGGAATTTCTTAAGGAGGAGCTCTCTAAGCAATTAGCCTAGTCGAGGAGAGAGTCCCCTGCTTCAAAGATACTTATCAAAAATTACTTATTCTCTCAAATTTGATACAAGTTCGAAATAAACGATGACATAACATATCTTTAAGACATTGGAATGAATAGTGCTTGGTGACAATAGGACGGCTTACCTAACAGGTAAATTTAAGTAAGTTCAACCTTACACCCAATGGGTTCTAGCATACGTATGGCTGTCCCGAAGCCCCTGATTGAGCTCAATCAATGACTTCAACAATGAAAGCAAGGTTAGCAATGATCGTCTTCAAACTTTGAGCAAGTACATATTGTATAGACAGTGTCTACACAATATATGCTTACTCTGGTTTAGCGAGAACTGCTCTACTGCATAAACAGGTAGAATAGCATTCAAACAGCTAGAATGGAGTTCAAATTTGTACAGAATGACAACTATGTTGTAAAAACAAGAGAAAGGATAAAGTTCCTAAATGAAGCTAACAAGTATATTTTTGTCATATGTGGTGGAAACACCAGGAAACTTGTTACCACAAAGAAATTATTGACTAACTAAGTACAGAAATATTGACTAGTGACCTGTGGACTCTGTTTTGCCTGTCTGATGACTAAGGATATACCTAATACGGCTAATAGTTTTATCAGTTTCAAGCCCAATGTTTGGAATCCTATAGAAAACGAAATTATTGAAGTTTATATAATAAGAAAACACTATACCTTTCTTTCTTCTATTGGTATTGCTCTTCCATCTAAATCTGGATTTGCCACACCTATACACTTACCATGCGGTCAAGTGCAATACATGGTTGGTGGCAGAAGGTTAAGAACTTGACAGTGAGTAAAACAAGTTTAAACCGGTGTTGCAAGCTGGGCGTTGTTAACTTAGTTCAAATTACCAGTGATGAAAACAAGCTCAAACCAGTTTTACAAGCTGCATTGTCATTAAACATATCAAATTTCACCTGTTCCTGTATTAACCAATAAGGATATCTTATATTAATCATGTGATTAATCCCAACATGTGTTCCTTTTTATTTTCAATTTCTTAAGGAACAGCTCAGTAGCTTGGCTAATCGAGGAGAGAGTCCCATGCTTCACAGATATTTATCGAAAATTAGTAATTATTTGAAATTTGATATAAATTCGATATAAACGATGACATAACATTCCATTGGTGTTGCTCTTCCATCTATCTCTGGATTTGCCACACCTATACACTTGCCATGCAGTCGAGTGCAATACATGTGGTGGGAATACGCATGCTCGGCATAAAGCATGTAAACGTGGCTATGTAGTCATGCTTAACTATTTTCATTCATTTTAGACTTGTGCGTCAAGTAATCTCTCCATTCGTTGAACTATTTTCTTTCTGTCGTACTTAACCACATTTTCGTAAAGAGTACTGATTAAAAATATGAGTGAATTAGTATGACTGTGAAATTATAGAGTTGTGGTTTTCAATCGGTCTCTGCTTTGCTCTCATCTCATCGAACTGGCAAGAGTATTCAGCACAACATGGTTGGTGGTGGAAAGTTAGCAACTTGACGGTGAGTAAAAGAAGTTTAGAACGGTGTTGCAAGCTGGGCGTGTTAACTGAGTTCAACTTACCAGTGATGAGAACTAGCTCAAACCAGTTTTACAAGCTGCTTTCTCATCAAAGATATCAAATTTCACTCATGTTTCCCAAATGCTTCCTGCTTTGACACCCTTGTCATCGAACAAATTCCGGCAACATTTGCACCTCGAAATGCCTGACGATAGTAAAAAGGATTTGCGGCAAGAAATGTCGCTCGAGCTCTGATTCTAGATCAGGGCTTCCTTTGATATATGAACTAGAGCCAGTCACGAATCTGAGGGGGCAGAGGGAGGCACTGCTCTCCACATCTACTTCACTTGTCAATTCCACCCACTGAGTCTCCTCAAACTAGACATTTTTGTTATTTTTCATCAAAATCTCATTGTCTTCGTATACTCCGCCCCCCCCCCAATTGGAAAATCTGCCACCCAGGTGCAATGGCTGCTCCTCCAGTTAGACATTTTTATGGTTTTGAAGCCTCAGTTGATGGTCCTTTTTACCTATTAGGTTCTAGTACATGGATGAGAAAACTATTCAGGGTTGTTTTCCAAATCATCAATACATTAACATCGAAAACTTTGGAATTCTTTGGTTTCGGATAAAAGAGTTCGGCGAAAAAGTTTCGGACAAAAGTCTCACTGCTTCGGACAAAATTTCAGATAAAATTTCGGCCAAATTTTCATATTTTCGGCACCTATAGGGATACTATTCTAGATCCCTTTTTATTAGTGACAAACCAAAACACTGTTACATAGAGGAAAGAAAAATGTATGAAACTTCTGCAACAGCAATGTAGGTTGATAGAAAGACCAACATAACTACACTGCTTAAATGCAAGGAAACCCTGCTACTAGGTTGATAGCTAGTGAATGGTACATTGTGCATATTTTCTCTTCTTTATTCCAAACTCCACGCACGTATCACATTACCAGAAGTGGATCCAGGACAAAATAAAAGTGTCCTCAACTCTTTTGTCCGAAACCAAAGACTATAAAGCTCAACACTATAAAAGTGGGCGTAGTCAATTAAATTGGGCGTGACCAGCGCTACTGAATATTGTCTGAATTCCACTAACAATAAAGCCAATAAAAAGAGGCATATTTATAGAACTTCATCAGTAAAAAACATAAATGGGATAAGGAGATTTTAGCAGTTGCTACATAAATACCTTCTAACTGCATAAATTTTACTTCTTATAAGAATTGCAATGGTTCGCTTTTGACATTGGAAGGAATATACATATTTTCTCCATTTTCTAATATCACAACCTACCCTGAGTAGCATACCTTATTTCGCAAGTTTTCTTTGCATGAAGATGTCGCGCGTAATGCCTGCACAAAGCTACATGAACACCCCCTAAGTTGACATGTCCACTCTGATAATACATCTCTAAAGGCTGGTTTCCATAGAGTCATAAGCATGTTTTCTTATTATCGGAAGGTGCCTGCAATGCATCGCCGATCCATCGCAGATGAGTTTTTCTATATAGAATGAGCATGTTTCATATAGTCAGAAGGTGCCTGAGATGCATCGCCGATGAGAGTTCCATAAAGAAATCGGTAACCAAGGGCTTGTAGCCAAGGAAAGATATTTTAAGAAGTGTGTGTGTAAACACTACGTAAACGTATTGTGATTGACGTTATCTGATATTGGATGATTCATGTCACGTGGAATACAAAAACAATAGGCCATTGCTGATGCATCTCCGATGCATCGCAGATGAGTGTTTTCATATACTTTAAAGCCAGCTGCGATGCCGAGAAAATATCGTAACGATTGGGAAAGTAGAACATGGTTCTACTTTCCCGATGCTGTTACGATGTCCCCGATGCATCGCAGACGTCGGAACAAGAGTGTTTCCATTAAAAAATATCTGCCTGCGAACCATCGCTAGTGCATCAGCGATGCATTGCAGGCACCTTCCGATTATATGGACACATGCTTCCGATTATATGGACACATGCTTATGATTATATGGAAACAAGCCATAAGCCTCATACGACGTTGGTTGTCGCTCGCAAACAGTTCAGTTACTTCCTCAGCTTTGATAGGAACTTCCCTGGGTATATTTAACAAAGCCAAGCCGTACAGTCTACCTTGTGACATGGTACTTCTTAAATACGTCTTACAGCGCCGTAACACTGAAATAGAACGTTCACAAGAACAGGACATAACAGGAAATGCTGCTGCTAATTGCAATGCTGTGTAAACACTGGGGAATGTTAGCTTATCAATAAGAGGCAAAACATCACTGAGTTACAACGCAAAGTTCATGCAAACATATTCCATTCTGCTTCCCATGATTTCAGTTCAGTCCCAATGTAGAGCTGTTCTGGAAGGCCATTTTCATATAAAGACAGGAAGTTCATAAAGCGTTGTAACCACAAAGGGTCACGAACAACTACTTTTGGAAGAGCATAAAATGTAGTGAGCAGTTCAACCTTGGTGGCAGAAAAAATTCTTTGTATCTAGTTCATAACATGATCTAGGAATGGTATTGTTAAATTTTGCTTGCTTATAACTTTGAGATGGAGAAGATGCTGGAGCATTTGGTCTGTGTCTTTGAACAAAAACAGTTAGTGGTAACAATGTTATAGTTCCAAGTTTTCCAGCTATAGTAACCGCTTCGATAAACCAACCTTCGTCAAAAAGCTTCAATGTCCTTTCTTATTGATTCATTTGGTAGAAACTTGTAACTATTACTAGACCTCCAATCACTGGACAGAAGGTCATACTTCTGGCTATCTGACAAAGTATTTATAGCATTGTAATAATTCAGTGGCGAAGCTAGAGGGCATGCTTGTCATGCGTTACATGACTAAAGTTCTTCTGAGATACGAATTGTAGCTATGAAATTTCACTTCCAAAATGCCCAAAAGTTGAAGTCTTCTGTCCTACAATTTGGCTGTATACTATAGCAATATTTGATATAGGCACCTATGATGATTTTCTTTTACCCTGTACAAGCAAAAATGGCCTGATTAAAGGTTTCATGTGATCAAAACTAAAATGTCCCTACCATGATTATTATAATAACGTTGGTCATGCGAAATCCAAAACCGCATGAGTAAAATGACATCATAGCAAACTAGAGCGATTTGATTGGCCAATTCATTGACCACACACCAATCAGCGCTCCTTCTTCACATTTTGTCATGCGGTTCTTTCTAACGCAGAAGAAGCTGGAAAAACAACAACAGTAGCCCTCTTTTAGTATTTTGTTATGGCCTACCTGTTTGAACAGTACTGTTTCGCACAATCGTTGTCGTATTACAAGTTGCTTCTCATCGTCTGAATCTTGTCTTATGGCAGTAAGCCTCATTTATAACTGCAGTGAAAGTCTTTTTGCGAATACTTTAGCTTTGAACATATTTTCAAGTGTGAAGTCAAAAGGAAAGCATAAACGATGGTGCTACGGTTCTCGTACTGAAGTTTGATTTTCAACCAGATGCTTTGCTTTTTTGACTGCTTTGGATAATAACACTCTATCCTCTGTTGAAGTGCATTTGATAAAACAAGAATACATTCAAATGATGAGAATGTACAGTTTTCAGCATTCAAACGAGGTTCATTGTAGATAGCAGAAGTACCATTTCCTTGAGAAGTATCAGTAGACTTAAATGATAGAATTAGATGAAATAGATGATCTGGATTTTGAAAAACATCATTTGTATTTAATTTCATGTAGAATGGGATGGGATGCATAGTAATCTGGATTTCGTGATAAATCAATACTTGTCAGACATCTCAAGTATACTGCCAAACTTTCATCCCCAGCTATTGCCAAAGAGCAAGCATTATATAAGCCAGGAGGGATCCAGACAGAATCATGATATTTGTACGTTGTGGAAAATATTTCCACACCCACTTAATTGATGCATAGTGTGACTCATTGTGGCCTTGTGACAGTATAGACACCTTGAAGAGTAATTTAAAAGACTATTTCATAGGAGAAACGAGGTCTGACTTTTAGTTGGGATGGGGTAAGCCAGTCCTTGACAGATTAATGGATAGCTAGACTGGGACCTCAATCCTCACGGAGAGGTACTCTCACAAGCAATGAAGTACTGATCCTCCAATCTGCAACAGGGCACTGAACATAAAATTTTGTGAAAATGGGGAGGCACGTGCTCCCCCCCCCCCGTT
>WIPJ01004834.1:38834-50612 GCA_018155075.1 Cassiopea andromeda | reverse complement strand
CCCCCCCCCCGTTTCTTGTGTGCATGCTGATTGCTTCATACATATGGACACGCATACCACAATTTCTGCGTAAACATATGCAGAAGAAAATGCACAGACTAAGACTGATTGTGTTTATGTGCAACATACCTTATGGGCACTGCAATCTGACCATGCTTTGTGCAACCTTTATATCTCGAAAGAACTCAATTAAGAAAGACTTCCTTCAGCATCAACTTTCAGAGAGTCTCGGTACAGTGGCGAAGCTAGAGGACATGCTTGTCATGCACTACATGACTAATGCTGTTCTGGAATGTCACTTTTATTTGAAAATTTCATCAACAAATTGTTCTGCAAAAAGCCCTCTTTACAACAATAAGTTTTATAGCAAAAAGCCGTTTAAGTTTGTCCTTACTGATGACTTTAGTTGACTCTGGGTGCTCGGAGTTAGAGCTGAATAAGTGGGTTGCATTCGATCCGTGGTAACATTTGCAAGTCATTATTATAATAATCACGTATGTCACGCATTTTTGAAAGCTGCATGACTAAAATGATGTTATTGCAAAATAGAGTGCTTTTATTGGGCATATCTATAGCTAAACACCAATAAAAGCTCGGAACGTCACCCCCTAGACACGTGGTATCATGCACTTTGCAGAATGCGTGATTTAGTAATTAAACGAAAGCACGGGGTACTAACTTGCGATGTTTGATCTGGCCTAGCTGTAATCGAGAGGCTATACGAATTATATTCTACGTTATTTGTTACGGCTGAGCTAAGTGCGCAAGAAATTGTCACAAATAGAGATGTTGTATCAGAATTGATCCTTAAATCGTTCTTGGCGTGTGATTTTGCTGCACCACGGTTAATTACTCAAGAGAATCACCCCCAACTGAAGCTTGACATTCAAAGCCATGGAAGAGCGTTTCATCAACAGTGGTATGAGAGAAAGGTTAGTTGTGTGGAATGAAGTAAGCCAAGGTCAGTTTTGCTGGCTGTGTTTACTTTTTAAATCTGGAGTTTCTTGTACATGGACCATAGTAGGCTATAGAAACTTGCAAGGTTTCCTCTCAGATTCCTAGCCTTTTTTCATGTGAGCTCAGACGGATCACCTGCAGCCATCTCTAGTGTTGTGAGGCAAAATTTGAGGAAATATGGAGACACACTGAAAGATAAAATCATCATGCAAACTATGATGGAGAATCAGCGATGTCTAGCAGTATTTCTGGGCTGCAACGCTTCTTCGTGAGGACTACCCTTTTGTTTACTTTTTCCATTGTGCTGCTCATCGATTGAATCTTGTCTTATGTCAGTCAGCCTCATCTATTCTAGTGAAAGTATTTTTTGCAAATGTCTCTGCTTTTAGCCAGGAATGTGCAGGCTGGGGGCGTGGGGGCGTGGGGGCGTCACGCCCATCAATATTTTCAAATTTGCAAAAAAGTTGATCGAAAGGCAGCCATACTGGAAGAGATTTGGCAGCAGTAATTTCTGTGATCTTATTTTTTTGAGCGACAATAGTTAGTCAATTGGTCAAAACACCCCCCCCCCTCCAACACGTGTCTTGGCACATCACTGCTTTTAGCTCATTTACAAGTATGAGCTCTAAAAGAAAGGAGCTCTTTAGGAAACATGGTATTGAGATACTACAGCCTGGAGAAACACAATGGTTCAATCGTTCACTTACAGTAGGTGTGATTTTTGAAAACTGCTTTGCAATCTACAGTTACAAATCCACAACCTTGGAATGATTTTACTCTTTAAATGTCAAGTGAATTATTGCAGCAGCATAATAGCCTTCTCTTTCATTTCTTAATTGCCGTTTTTAGCAAAATTTTGCAGCATAATCTATTTTTGGCATGGTTTTGTAGAACAGAAAAACAGATCTTAGCTATGGCATTGGAAAGATAGTTAGTTTTCTTGACATCCTTGGTGATTTGAGGTTAAATAAGTCCTTTAATGAGTTTTTTGCTACAGTAGTTGGTGAGCCAGCCAAAAGCAACGTTGGGTCTGAGGCACAATGATAGAAGACTTTTCTTTGAAGTTATTGATATTTCTGGTATGTTATAGGAGCGATTTCTTGATCTTAAAGACTTTGCTTTTCTAGACCTAGTCAATCCCCATTGTTTCTTTAATTGGAAGAATAGTGTCCCTGCTGAGAAGTTGGAGCTTTTGGAAAAGGTATTTGGTCCTCATATCAAACTTTCTTTGCTTGAACAGCAACTTTTGTTTATTCATAAAGATTCTGATTTCCATAAAGCAAGTTCTCAAGAGCTATTAGATTACATCAACAATCTCAACTTACAAACATGTTTTTCTGAGGTTTCAAACTTCTGTTATTAAACGCAATAATTGCGATATCTTCCTTATCAGTAGAAAGGTCTAGTCATGCTTGAAGAGAATCAAAACCTATTTGAGAAATAGGATGGAGCAAGATCTCCTTGCATGCTTGTGTTAAATATCTGTGCAAAGAAACATATTGCAGAGCTAGAAAATATGTCTGCTGCATACCTTGATTTTAGATAAATTCATAGAAAAACCAAGAAGTCTTAATGTTGTATTCAAATAATCTTACATTTTTTTGATATGCCATAATCTTTCACAATATGACTTTGATTATCATATTATGTACCAGATGGATTCTCTTTCCTAACTTGAATTATTCTAACAGAAGGAATCCAGTAGAATATTTAGTAATACATCTTGTATTTGCTGATCACATTGTCTATGTGCTTACCATTCAAGGAAGCTCCAATTACTCCCTTATTTTTTATGTAAATCAGTAGCTCATTTTATATAAACACTACTTGTCATTGGAATTTTATAGCATGCAGTTTTGGGGAAACCCCATAGTCTATGCCAAATCCCCCAAAAGAGGAATGAATAGAATGATCAACAGAGGCAGATTTGATTATGTTTGTTGATGTTAGATTTGGAGGAGGATAATTTATAGGAATCTTGTAAGAAAGATGGAGGCAAGACACCCCATAGATTGCTAGTGCTTGGAGGAATAATTATTTTTGTCAGAAATGTGTCAAGACACTTTTCATTGGAAGTGGAGGGCATTTTGACCATTTGACCAACTACTGTTACTAAAAAAAGAAATTACTGTAACCATTTCTCTTGCAGCATGGCCAACTTTTTACCAATTTTCCTTCATTTTTCGAAATATTGGGGCATGCTGCCCCCTATGCCTCTCATAAGCACATCACTGAACTGTGCTATAGATATTGAGGATTAGATAGAGCAGGTTGGGGAGGGTGGGGTAACAGAAAACTTCCTGTGTTTCTGGCATGTCTCAATGGATCTGGAACAATACTGCTATTTTTTTGTGAGCTATGTCCTTGAATATACATAAATCAATGGAAAAGTCAGCAAACAGAGGAAGTGTCATTACTTTGTTGGAAGCCAAAGAACATATTCAGGTTGCTTACCCCCAATTCCTTCATTGCCATGGAACTGGTGGGGTTCCTTAAGCCTAAATGGAAACTCAAGCAAGAGGCAAACCCTTGACGTGGGACTTGAGCTTAACTCAATATCCTACATTGAGAACTAATTTGCTTTGGCAATGGTAGTTTGAGTTCCATGCTGCACCTGAGTAGTAGATAGTAATCAGATATACTTGCATTAATGTAACCAGCGAAAATTGGCTTATTACTCATACTTCTTGAACAGGATTGCATTGCGCATGCGGGATCGTATTTGTGCATGTGCAATGTATTTTGCATGACCAACTTGTCAGAGCTGGCTTCGCCACTGTCTCGGTATTCTAAATAGAATTCTGCTGTCATCTTGTTTCATCGGATTAGATATTTTGAACAACAGATCCATTCTGCGTTACTGGGAATTCTCCGATCTTCAGCTTCACAGTACCGATCAACCCATAGAAATAACAGGGATCAACCGACAACCTGCCAGTATTGAATGTGTCTACAGTGAACAGTGGTTGCCACAGTGGTACGCACAAAAACGAGGTTTCTTTCTGCTAAGTTTCTCGGGCCATCACCATTAACTAGATCTGCATGGTGATATCACTTCCATCACTTCCTTTCGAACAAATTCGCACATATTTTCTCCCATTCACTTTCCCTGTACAACTCCAGGCCCAGGGAATCTCCTTTGACGTCCGACATTTGCACACATTCTTGTGGGCATCTTTACCTTTGATATCATAAGCGTACGCAGGCTTAAGTTGACATTTTGACAGTTTGAAAATCGAACTATTTCATTGGCTCCTAAAAGTAGTCAAATTGGGAGATTAACGTAGGGGGAATGCATAAAAGTTTTAAATGAGAACGAGGTGATATAAGCAGAAATATTCTGAAAGGTCTCTGGTCTCTCTGAAGTTGCCATAGGTATATCATATGAAAGATGACAAAGGCAACGAAGAATATTTCCACTCCCCAGGCTCAACTAATATTTATAACTACGTAGAATGCCCAAACCTGGAGCATCTACTGTCTATCTGTGATTTCAATAAACTTTTCAGAGTTTTGCAATCCGACATTCGCGCTGGCGAATGTGGCGAATGTCTAGATCCGCCACTGATATACGCAATTCCCATCAGCAGAAGTTCTAGATGTTAGAAAACAAATAAAACCATGAATATGCCTTCAAAAGTGATGTCCTGTACATTAAAGCATAACATGCCATTAGAGCAATATGATATTTGATAAAAGAATTAGGTCCTCTACGAAGTTATAGCCAAAAATATATTAATTGAATGCAAGAATGTACTTTCTACTTGGTATTTATAATTTCATTTGCAGAGCTTTTTTGCACAATGTGATGGGATAGATCAGATACAGCATACAGCTGGCAAAAAGCACTTAGAAACACAATGAAAACATCTCTCTCTTTGGAATTTTGCAATATTTGAATGCAACGAGTGCTATATGCATTAAATCTGAATGTTGGTATGAGCTACAAATATGACTCAAGTATGAGCTTCAAATATGACTGAGGTAAATATAACTTATGGAAATAAAGTGTCAATCACTATGGCAACTATTGGTACAAGTTTGAAATAGAGTTGGGAACTGTAAGACAACTTTCTGGTTAGGTTTTGAGGGGTATGGGTATGAAATTGTGCAGAAATTCTGGAAAAGATCAATTTACTAATGTGCAGAAGTCTTTTGCGCATTATGTGTCCATAAATCTCTACAAAATGCTGTACTTTCCTATTTCTCTACGTTTTCCATTAAATGACGCAGATTTACCTTGAGCAAATTCCATCTCAAGAAATTGCTTTGTAGTAATGTTACCTTAAGCCAGGCGCACATGGGAGATTCTTGCATTTCAAAAACAAAGATTTATTTCTCTTAAATTTCCGTACTCGAAAGACTTGTCCTTGAGAGTCCCAGTGCGTCATGCACTACGTTAGTATTTTGGAGTAAGTCAGTTTAGAGCGAGAAGGAAATCAGTTTCAATTAGCTAGAGTGACTTTCTTGTCGGTTTTTACGGGTACTGCCACTGCGAGCAGGTTTTATTGCCCGTGAATGATGGTGCCGCGAGGATTTTTTCTCTTCTCAACATGCTTTACTTGAAGTAAAGAATTGTAAAGTCAAATTAAACTCACAAGTTGGTGAAGGGTTAGTAAAACTTTTCAAAATGGCATTCAAATCACAAAAATGAAGATGTTAAACATGTTTAGCGAACAACAACGATTTCTAAATCCAAAGCCTTTCCTTCATCAGCTCAGATGTTAATATGATTTGCTTGTTGCTCCATTATCTTGTTTCTATTGGCATATACAGGTGAAGGCACTATGTAGAGACAAGACCTGTTTTACTACGCTGCCAGAAAGAGAACCTCATTCTCCTGCAGCCTAATATTCATGCACTCTTTGATTTCCGCAATGTTGAGTTTTGGTATCAATATTAATAACACATAGTATTCTGATTGGTCTAATTCGTCAAATATCAGAGGTTTTTGCCTGCAAACAAGAAATTGTTGTATTTTGTCGAATCCTGTTTTCGAAACACAGTCTTTGAAATCAAGCATTTATCATCTCAAAGATAGTCTTTCAAATACGGAAATCTCGATTTTCATCAATAGCACACGAGAGATTTTTGTGTTTTGACAAAAATCTCTGTCTTTGAAACGCAAAAATCTCCCGCGTGCGCTGTGCTTGGAGATATTCGAAGGAAGTTTCTTATATGGCGACTTGCTGATATGATTGACTACAAACGAATGGCCTAATCGAATGGAATGATGGAATATAACAAATAGGCAGGAGGACGGGGGTACTACTACTAACTTAAGGAGTATTTATTTTACTTCTAATTCGCGTAAACTGCTCATCCCAATCCAAGTTTTCATAAACGATAATTCCTAGATATTTGGTTTTCCAACCTTGTCATCTCTGAGCCGTTAAGCTCATGTGTCTCTCGAAGCTCCGGTTTGCTTGTACTGAATGGATGCCCTATGATCATAGATTGGGTCTTTTGGGGATTAGGACTGATTTTATTAACCCACATCCATTACGTAATATTTGTTAGCTCTTTACGTGCACTCTCAGTCAGATTCACGACATTTCTTAGGTGATTGTGATAGCTGTGTTGTCAGGATTTATGTTAGGATCTGAGGATTGTAAGTAGTCTTCGATGTCACTTAAGTATATCGTCAAATAGCCCAAGGAGGGATCAAGCTAAAAGAAAATTGCTTATAATGGTGAACTTTATCAAAATCGCAAGAAAATCAAATATAAATAGAGAGAAAACTCGACGTGAGAGAGAAAAATAGCGGTGACTTTTTAATTCAGTGGCAAAAATATATCATAATCAATAATTAGAATGCAAGAACATTCAGAACTTAAAATGTTGCTGGCGAATCTTTTAACGCTAATTATTTGATCTCTGAGAGGGTAGGAACAGACTTGAATTGCATGCTTCTCAGAACTAATTTTCTTAAGATTAAAGCAGCATTCAATCAAAAGCAGCTGTGATTGGTCTAGTCCAATGACCCTTGGCGACGTGCTTCTGCTGATTTGCATTGTTCACTGCAGCTTCATATTTTATTCTCTGAATAAATGGCAGGGAGCAATTCCAGACATTCAGCAGGTATTTTATCCATTGTGAAGTTAACCAATCAACGTTTAATGTCCTTTAGCAAGCATGTTAATCTGTCTCACCAAATAAAAGATCACTCACCCATTACGTAGCACCTATGAGTGGGAGTGCCTTCATCTGCAAACAATTTTTACAGAAAAAGCAGATGAAGATCTTACACTGAATCATTACCTAACGCAAGAGAATTTTCAGGTCAGTTATTTTCGTCAATGATCCATCATTGCTTCGAAATCTTTTCATATCTTTTACCAGGCATTCTCGTAAAAACCAAACAAAAGAACCAAGAATTTCAAGGCCATTTACCCTAAAAACCCTCTCTTATGATCACTCAAATAAGAAGCCGATTTATCCAGAATGCATTCCACGTAAAATTACAATAGCAGCATGCCCCAAGGATTTGAATGGTGCTGCTTATAACTTTTCTCAATTGATTATAGTGGTCTTTCAAATCCAAATCAGCCACGATTCCATTCTCATACACACATGGCTCTGTAAAAATTCCTTCATTTTAAATCTACGTTTAGGACAAATCGAGTTTATTATGTTTGGCACTGCAGCAAGGAGGAAGAGGTTAAAATATGAAACCATGATACAAGCAGGTGCTACACACATAAGTAATATTGATAGTTACAAAGACTTAGGCATTCATCTGGATCCATAGCTATCAATTAGGAACTATATTCATAAAATATGTAAAAGAGCGTCAAGCAGACTGGGACTTTTGAGACGCATTCGCCCTTGGTTTATATAAACCAATGGTACAACCAAGCAAGCAACTGGAGGTCATGCCTAGCAAATCCTGCCTTTACAGCGCTTTTGCGGCGCAAAAACTTTTATTATGTAAATTAACAGGTTATGGTTCTGCTGAGGGGGCATGACCGCGGAAAATTTTTCATTTTGGGGATGGGCCATGCCCCTGTGCCCCCTGCAGGTACGTGCCTGGCTGCGACCAGTGATGACATACTGCTGTACGTCATTCTTGTGTATGTCGGAAACAAACAGTAAGAAATTTGAAAGGCTAGAGAACAGAGCTGAAAAGATTATATCTGGTACACATTATCAGCAAGGAGATCACTTGTTTCGTTCGTTTGCCAATTTAAAGAATATGCAATGTGCTGGTTTTGTATTCAAATGTTTGAGCAAGACTGCTCCTGATGTATTCTATAACCTTTTTGAGAAAGTTAATCACAACAAAGCCACAAAAAGAGGATTGCTTTATTTTTAGTGGAGTAAAGATATATAATACTTTACCGATACACTTGAAGATGGAAAGGCTCTATCATCCGTTTAAGCAAGGACTGAAGGAGATTTTCAGTGGTAGATTCACTTTTAAACTTTTAACGATTGTAGTCTTTTATAGCATCTATGGACTGTAGGGCTTAAGTTCTTATAACTTTTAACTTTTTTTTCCATTTTCTTTGTCACAGGGTTTCTCTTGATACCAGCTAACCTAAAGTAGCTGAATGAATTACCCTATATAAAAACATTTTTATCGCTATCTTAACCTTGCAGCTTGGGCATATTTTATACCGAATATAGTCAAAAGAACGAGATATTGCCTGTAACCAAGGGTTTTTTGCATAGTTCTCTTCTCAAGTCTCTAAAGCTTTTCTTAAAATTCTTGCTGTTCTCAACAAAGCTGTGTTCTGTAATAATCCAATCTTGATATCAATCCCACTTTGCTCCAAGTATTGTCCGATCCTATTACTAACTGGTCCTAGTGCACCAACAGCCACAGTTATCAACTCAACACTCTTAAGGTTCCACAGTTTCATAATCTCCCTTATGAGGTTTTGATACTTATCGATTTTTATTTTTCTTTTTCTCCTACATTACGATCTCTAGATGAGGAAATGTCAATATTCAAAGCTTTCTTACTACTTTTTTACTACTTAAATATCCATTCTCTTGGCTTTGATATAATGATCATATTGTATTTTCATATGCCATAAGATTTTGCAGATTCGCCCTCAAATAACCCTTCTGGGAGATGCTCATATCATTCATCAAATTTCCTTAGATCATACCTCCCACCAAAACATCCTATGCACAATGTTTTCATGTCTCCTTTAATATCTCTTCTGTGCTGATACTTTGCGTCCACTTTTAAGATGAGTATCTGATTCACTCTTTACACCATGCAATCTGCATAAAGGACTACTCCTTGTTTTGTCAATGTTATATTTAACTGCATTTGTCCTCAAAGGTTGCTTTTGTACCACAAAAATTAGTGCTTCAGTCTCAACTTTCAGGCCACTTTTTCTCATCCATTCCCATGTTCTTTCTCTATCAACGTTCTCTGGAATTTCACGAACAAATTTTCCATACATCTTCTTCCTAGTCCATCTGGCAACATATTCATTTTGAATTTTTCTTTTGAATACATGCTTTTCCCTTTGGGTCTTCATAGATAACAATGTTGGCTATCATTACTCCCTTCACTAGGCTTTCAGTTGATATCTTCACATAGTTAGCCAAGTTGGTTTCCCTTTTCCTATCACATATTTCAACACTTATCAAGGCGCCGTGCACGCAGAAGCTGATCCATTGGGCTCTGTTCAAAAAACTGGAGAGGATAGGCCTTGCATATACACAAGATCTCTTCTATCCTATCCAGTTTGACTCTGCTATCCGTGCTAGTTTGGGTCGGATAGAATACCCGTACCAGTTTGGATCTAATCCATTCAGGTCCTGTGTGGGCGGAGGATACTGGGGAAGATGCGAAAAGAGGCTTCTTTTCATTAGTAAATACAAGGGTTTCCTGTACGCAGTAGGAAGCCTCATTTCACATCCACACTACTTTGGATCGGATCCGCATCAGTTTTGTCCATGCAGGACCCGTTTGGATCGGATCTAAACGAGAACAGATTCAAAATAGATCCACTCCTGTGTCCACGAAGCTAAAACCTCTTCCTCCATTAGAACTTCACACATGGACCCTGTGAACATCACTTTTAGGGTGGAGTGCTCCATGCATCATCATAGCTTATCTGGTCATTTTGTTCATCGCTGTTAGTTCTTACTTTTTCCAGTCTAACCTAAAAACCGCAATAGACCCTTTGAAATTCCAATGACCAAATTCGAGATCGAGGCTAGCGATGATGGTCCCATCTGAGGTCCATTACATTGGCAGTTTTTAGCATGCTTGCGTAATCTCTTCTCTCTGCAATGTAGTCTATCTATGGACCAGCTCATTAAGTTACTTCCAGATGAGAAATCGGTTACTTGTCTAGATGATCTACTCTCATTGAAAGTGAGTGAGCTAGAGAAAATCTTGTGTTCATACAATGAGAAGGTGTCTGGCAATAAGGCAGATCCAGTCCTACGTACCTACGCAGTCTTTTCTAGAGCTAAAGAAGGTAGTTCAGCCGCCTTATCTAGATGCATGGACTCTTCCATTTGTAAGTATCATGAGATGTACTACTTGGAATGTGGGCATTATCCATGGGTTCTGACTTACGAGGTACTCCACCATTTACTTTCGTCCAATTATATGATTATTTGGTTCCTCGTACTTCGAGGTACAAGCATATCTTCCTTAGCAAACTGGCTACAAGAAGATAAAATCTTTTAAATTCTTTTATGAAGGCTTTATTAGGAAAATTTTGGTTGCAAAAGATGGCGACCACACATTCTTTGATGTTCGCACGAAAGGCTCTATGAAGAATACCTTGTACAAGGTCCTTGTAGTGCTCGATTCTTTTGGTAATGTATCAAATGCTGCATGCAATTGCCCAGCAGGTTCTTGTTTAGGTGGCTTTGGAAATTGTAATCATGTGGGTGGTGTGCTTTTTGCATTGGAAGATTTTAATCGAATGGGCCTTCATCAATCTAAGGAACAAGTATCATGCACATCTTAGTTATCTGCTTGGAATGTTCCTTCATCTTCTGTTCCAAATGTGTCCATTGATGAAATTATTTTACAGAAAATCAAATTTGGTGCAGATAATATTAGGAGATATATGCCCAGATACAACCCATTTGATCCACGTTTGCCAATTCATAGAGTACTGATTCACAATATTGAGCAATTGACATTAAGTTTTGCGAGGTATGCACCTAACAGTTGGTTGTTTGCTTTTCATGATATGCCAAACTCTATCTCTGATTCTGCTGACTCTCTTCTTATCACTGTATCTGAAGTGCAAGCTTATCTTCTCCTTTTCAAGGTTTAAATTTTGAATTGGTTTGCCATGAGTATAGTGAAGTGTCAATGGCTTTCAATTATTGCTATGATATTTCCTCTCCTAATTTTAAGGAAATGATTGATGATTCTTTCAACAGCATGCATTCCATGACTCATGAAGAAATAGATCTCATTCAAAATCTTACTGCTAGTCAGTCCTCAAATGAAAATTGGTTGAAGTATAGAATGTATAGATTGACAGCCTCAAACTTTTATTCAGCAGCTGTCAACAGAGTTGGACCTGCTTGTAAAATCAACTCTATGTTTTACTCAAAATTTTCTTCTCTATCTTTTGAACATGGGAGGCATTATGAGCCTCATGTGAGAATTATATAGTTCCAGGCTATGAATAAAAAAGATTTTCCATTAATGCATTTGATTGATAGTGCTCTGCTGTCATATATTCTAACGGATAATCATACTATATTCAACTGATGATGGTGTGATGAACAGAACGAAACATGTCTTGCAAATTGAAAAATATTGTCGCGTTTCTTCGTGTACTATCTGACGTTATTGTATTGAGAAAGTTGGAAAAAATATAT
>WIPJ01004834.1:13492-26060 GCA_018155075.1 Cassiopea andromeda | reverse complement strand
TTGTATCTGTTAATGGATCAAGACTAACTGCTGAACGTAATGGTCACAAAGTCACTAGAAATGCATCCTTCTTCAAAAAGTTCAAGGGTCAAACTCAAGATGATGATTATGATATGAACTACCAGACAAATATGTCTCACGACAATGAAAGCAATGAACTACCTCAAGAACAGTTACTTAGAAGATCAACAAGACCAAGAACTCACACAAAACGGTATGGAGAACCAATAGACTCCAGTTTAATCCCATAATTACTTTGTTGTTTCTCTTTGCTATGTATGCTCGCTATTTCTACTTACAATTCAAAAAGGGGGAATGATGTAATGATTAAATATCTTGGCACCAGACCCCTACATGATTGGCACATGATTTGCATATGTTTATATAGATAGATGAGATTCTTGCGTTACAAGTAAACTATGGAGTGATTATTGTCTCTAAACCTGAGTAAGATAGAAATGCAACAACAACAAAAGTATGCTAAATACATTGTCAAATAATTCTCTAATAATCGGGTCAAATTAGCATTATGATAGAGGGAAGCTAATGACAGGAAAATCAATGTGAGTTATTGTGCACTATTTGTGCAAAATGTCACAGAAAAGACAACTTCCGCTCTTGTTATCGAAAGTTTCTCGAATGTGTACGCAGTTTAATGGCATGGCTACTTGCCAGTTTAGGAGTTGTGACAAGGGGAGTTTATAGTGAGCAATTGTCAACTTTTATTCCAACAGTTTACTGTCCAGATATCGCAAGTTTTTCCAATCTTTCCCGCCTCTGTTGTTTCTGGCATTTATCTAGTCGTCAACAATTAGAGTTAGATAATCTGAATGCAAAAGCATTTCCACATACAACCAGAGCTCTCTATCCGTCGTCCTGCACATGATGATAATCAAACGTTTGTAGGTGGTATGAATTGGTGGAAAGTTGTATCTTCCGTTTGCTTGGTTTATCATATTTCGGAGGTGCCTATTCCCAGCCATGCCATGCAGGGGCGGATCCAGGGAGAAATCTGACCAGGGCTCAACAAAAAGCTCGTGGGCGTGGCTATATGGGTGTGGAAAATATCTCAGAACTATTAACAAAAAGGGCCAGTTGGTCCGACTTTTATTATTGACTTGAAATTCGGTATTCTAGACTTCAGTAAAGAAGCAATCAAGCACGTTGTTCACTTCGTTTTGTTGATGTTGAATTTATAAACAGGTTAAAACCGCACACGTTTCTCGCAAGGTTGGGGTATTTCCAACATAGGTGTGGCATTAAGTGTGAGGCTTGATAGACTTGACTCAATGAAATGCAGCACCTACGATACCTGACTTTGTCACAAAAATAAACAGTTGAAAACGGAAATAGTGTTAAGCGGAAGTAAAATTTAGCGCAACAGCCAACTGCAAGGAATTAGGAAGCTTTCAAAATGTTGAGTTCAGAGGCAAGGGGCACCCTCGCAAACAAACGAGACAAATCTATAAGCTGCAAAGGGGGACCTTATCGACAGTTTTATGTAACTTGGGAGGGGCACGTGTCCCCTTTACCCTAGGGCTCCTACGTATGTAGTCAATTGGCTGTAACATTATCCAAACAATAGAAGCGACTTACCTCACTGGCGTTATACTAGGGCATGTGGTTTCTTGACAGTCAGGGAACTGCAGCTCTGAGAATTAACATCATGGATGTCTCTAACCATTTCTAGTACCTCAAAGTAATTGCCCATTTTCACGTAAAGCACTCAACAACTACAGTCTTTCTCGCCGCGAGGGCGCTGTTTCAACATCAACAATATCACGTGTAGTGCTCATGTTGACATAGTCCAGCCCTGGTCACGGAGTATTGTGATTGGCTAAGAGAAATTGAGCCCTGGTCAGGGCGATGTTTCATTGGATGAAAGAGAATATTTACATCTGACCAGGACTCGTCCTAAAATTGTTTACAAAATAGAGATATATGATTGGATCTAGGGTAGTTGAGCCTCTGTATACTACAGACTCACCAGGGCTCGGAAGGAATGCAGCATGTGATAGAAAAGCTGAATAGTGATTTGACGAGATTGGATAACTGATGATTCCCAATGTGATAACTGATTGGATAATTCTTCATTCTGCGTCCGCAAAAGACACCTGGTATCTTAGAGGTGGTTATTCTGAGAAAGACGGAAACAAGCAGCGATAGGGCTTTATTAGCTTTGTCCATGAGGAGTAAATACTGGTGACTGCTTTTGATAATTCCCGTTTTATTTCAGCCTGCTATTAAGGATGGAAAATCTGACCAGTGCTCAAGCCCTGGTAGCCCTGGTAGCCCTGGTCTGGATCCGCCACTGATGCCATGTTCTTTTGTTGTGACGACAGGCCTAGGCCATGAAAGTATGCTTCCGTTCATAGTTTTCCTAGTTTTTGGTTTATCTAAGTAGAATTATGCGATTTGGAACATTGCGATTTTAGAATGTGATTTGTTTCTGATATATTGGTAGTTTGGCAACCTCTTCTAGCTTAGTATATATCTACTTGTCAGTGATTTTGCATCATATTGTAAGCCATTTTTGTTTCTCGATGGCCGTGGGCAGCATACAATGATTCAATCAACAGTACATGTTCTAGTTGAAATGAGTTTGGTAAAAGAATATTGAAAGCCGATGGCATACAATGAAAGTGGATGAGCAAATGAATGGCATGCATTCAACTGAGTATACACATTTACTACATGAAGTCATCCACTTCTCTATGGAGATCTTTGAATCATCTCATTATATTTTGATTTACTTCCGGTTCATCAAATATCAAAATGAAATCTAGAGAACGAGTAACTAACTTGCCTGAACCCTCGCGCTACCCCTACTACTGATCCACTTTCAAGCTTTGATAGGTTACATTTCTTTTTAATCGTTTTGGTTTCCACGTCACAAAAAAACTAGGATACAGTCTCTTTTAGAATGGTTCTTGGGCCCTCGAGATAGGGAAAATGCCTACTTTTAAGCACGGATATCAAAAAAGCACAACAAATAGCAACATGATAATGCGTTTCTCGTGAACAGCACATCAAGTTTAATAGACAATCATGAAAGTTGAAATTTAGGTGATAGGTACTGTAAGGCAGGTCACTCCTCGAAAATTTGACATTTTTGGTCAGATTTTTGATTTTTGGTATTTACTTGATTTGCCACCCTATGTCATCCCTCTTCAACCTAGCAGCTTCAAAATGCTGAAAAATCTCGTGTAAATGCTATAAAATGAAATTTGAGGGGTGGTAAGGAAATCTGTGAAGAAAGTAAGTAGATCTAATGTGCTGAATTTCTCTTTTGCTGAGGCTTTCTAAATGACAAATTTCCAAGACCTTTGATATCAATCGAAAGCTCAACATGGCCTCTATCTAGTTTTATAGCTTATTTGATCATCCTGTGCTGTCCTTGGTTGAAATATGGCTGTCTTTGAATGCACCAGAACAATAGGTCGAGCGTCTTATTTGCATTGATTTTGTGTTGCTAGGCCAACGGCCTCCCAAACGTCAATTTGATTGGCTCTCGATGAGGTAGCGTGACCTTGATTGGCCAAACGATCAATTGTTAGTCATATGATACTTGTTGACTCGTGGTAAAGATCGAACGAAGGACGTCTTGACAATATTGTTGTCATTTTATGAATTTGCGAGATAGAGAGGCAAGATGTACAAAAGAAAGTTTCGTACATCAAGGAAATATGCTGGTCGTCGAAAAAATCCTAATCTTGCGCGAAGAAATAGAAATGTCGCAGATGTTTCAACCGATGTCGAAGCCCACGATGATCTAGGCCAAGGGCCTGCAAATGAACTGGAGAATGAGACATGCAAGTCGGCTTCGGAAAGAAAAATGAAGGTATTTGGTTTCACACCTGAAACTCTAACAGAAAATAAAATTCAGCCAACTAAATCAGAGTTAGACTGCTTCTTTTTTGTACAGTTGACTGCAATGCAAAGTCTTGTTTGTAAGTTGCTCTGTCCTCAATGTAAACAGAGTTGACTGAAATTTGATGTCTTGAAACAAGGCACACAAGGTTTTGCTGTAAAATTTCATCTTACTTGCCCCACTTGTGAGGATTATAAGCACGAACAATTCATGTGTAGTAGACTGGGGTATTCCGAATCCACTAGAGTCTCTTTTGAGATCAATACCCTGGCAACACTTGCTTTTCGTGGAATTGGATGTGGCTATTCTGCAACTAAAGAATGGTGCAACACCAAAAATATGCCATGTGACATCAGCTACAACTTGTATAGCAAACATCACCAAAAAATTACTGAAGCAAGTGCTGCTACTTTTAAGGATATTGTTGTAAAATCCAGGGAGACAATTGCAGAAGCCTATAGTGCAGTAGGAGTTGTTCCAGATGAGAATGGGATACTCAATATTGGGGTATCCTTTGATGGTTCTTGGCAAAGAAGAGGCCATTCATCACATAATGGCATGGCATGTGTCATTGAATTATTGACTGACTTGCCTATTGATTATGAGGTTTTGTAAAACTTTTGCATCAAATGTCAAACCAGAAATGACAACCCTCCAGCTCAAGCAGAGTATGATGAATGGAAACAAAAACACAGCCCAAATTGCCCAAAAGACTTCAGTGGTACTGCCAATGCCATGGAAGTTGAGTGTCCTTTACGCATATGAAAAAGATCTGTTGAAGATCACAAGATTCGCTATACCAGTATGTTGTGTGATGGTGATAGCAAATCTTTTGATGCCATTTGTGAAGCAAAGGTTTATGGTGAAGTTGAAGTCACCAAAGAGGATTGTGTTAATCACATCTCTAAGCGTATGGGTACAGCTCTCAGAAGGCTGTCTGTAGAAGCCAAGGCACAAGGTTCTTCAATTAGTGGCAAAGGCAAATTAACAAATGCAAAAATCTGAAAATCCAAAACTATTATGGACGTGCAATTAAAGAATATTCTAATGATGTTGATTTGTTGAAGAAGAGAATATTTGCAATTTTGTTCCACCTTTCTTCAACAGATCAGAATCCAAAGCATCAACATTGTCCAACAGGATCAAATTCTTGGTGTTTTTGGCAAAGGGCACTGGCAAATTCTGTTGATCCTGGTCCTCATAAAGATCATGAAACTGTGCCAACTGACATTGGCAAGCGGATGGCTCCAATATTTCAGACTATCTGAAGAGAGTTTGCTGCAAAGATGCTCAAGACATGGGACTCAGAACCCAAATGAGAGCCTTCATAATTTAATTTGGAGGTTGTGTCCTAAGATTGACTTTGTAGGACGCAAAACAGTTGAGACAGCAGTGCTGTTGTCTTTGTGCCAATTTTCGATGGGTACAACTGTCAAAGAATCTTTGTTGAAGGTATTGGGCATCATAGCTGGAGAGATTTTGAAGGAAGGAGCAAGAAAGAAAAGCCTTAAAAGGCTTTCTAAAGCTGAAGTAGCAAGTTCTCAAGCTGCCAGAAAAAGGAGAAGGCAACTGAAGTACAAAACATCATCACAAGAGCAGAAATCAAAAGTATCTGAAGGAGAAACGTATAGTGCTGGTGCATTTAATGACTAATTGTTCAAAACAAGAAAGACCAAAATGCCTAATAATAACTTAAAAGTACAACCTCTGCCTCTGATTTTATGCAGAATATATGAAAACTCAATTTTGAACAAGTCTTGATATACTTTTTTTGTCCACAAAGTTTAAAGCTCATTTTCTCAGCTTTTCATTTTCACTGCTGTTATTGCATTTGCGGAGTGTCCCATTTCTTCATCTTTGACAGAACTACATAAATCTATATCATTTTGAAGCTTATGGACTGCTATGTGCATAAAAGGCCATCATTTTTTCATATCAGAAGGCATTTTAGACACAAAGGCTTCCAAAAAATAGTTAATGAAGGAAAAATATTTGTATTTGTTTGTATGATTCATAAAATTCGTCTCATGTAGAATATCTGATTTTAAACTACTTTTTTTGTGCACAGAAAACATGTCAAAGATCAATTTGATATGCAGCATGACTGCATATTTACAATATTATAAAAATGGGGCACTCCGCAATCACGCTGGGTATAAGACAGGAAATTGTTGGTTGCCATGGTAACAAATTCCCATATCAAAATTTTAGCACTAGATTTGGACTCAGCACCTAAAATTACATATAGTGTGTAATTTTGAACAACTTTGGATTGAAATTATTGCATTTTGCATTTTCAAGGAGTGAAGCGTAGACCTCCATGAGCCAAATGTCCCCACAGGGAGTGAGTATATCTTAAAACAATGTAACTACCTAACTGTTCCCACAACGAGTGAGTACCAAGTACTTCTTAAAATGAGGCAGGTTTGAGCATAGAGCTCCATCAGCCAAACGCCCCCTCCCTCCAGAGGGTCATTCCATAACAACTCATCCAGACCGTGACACCCTTAATCTCAGAATTTTTTCAAATTTATACCAGTTGCAGGTGTTTTTGAGATATGATAATCAATAAAAATTTCAAGGTCTCAGTCACTGCCTTTCTCGAGTTATGGCATCTTGAAGTTTCACCCATATCACCACTCCAAGCCAAAAATTTGCCATTTTGAATTTACAATTTCGTCTATAGTTTTCTACCAAGACGATATTTAAATTAACGAAGTTATCAAGATATACCTTTTTCATTGATAAATTTAGAAATTAACTTTATAACTCCTCAAAGCTAACTAATTTTACAACATTCAACATTTTTTTTTCACCTCTACCCAGAGTCAAATGTGAGGCTTGAAAGCCATGTGGCCGGATAGATATTGCAAAAATACCTTTTTCCCCATGTTCCATACATGTAACTCTACAATAGAACATAAAATGGTGTTGGACACTCTTCTAGATTGCTCATAATATCATCATAACGTTAGGAAGACTTCTCTTGCAATACTTGAGCTTGTTCATGATCTCATTGACTCGTGAAGAAAACGATGTCGTGCCCAACACCATTTTCTTGGTACAAAACTATGGACAAAAATGTAAATTCACATTGGCAGATTTTTGGCTTGGAGTGGTGATTTGGGTGAAACTTCAAGCTGCCATGACTCAAGAAAGGTAATGAATGAAACCTGCAAATTTTAATGGTTATGATATCTCAACAACATCTGCAACTGGTACAGATTTGAGAAAATTCTGAGATCAAGGCTGCCATGGTTTGGATGATTTGAAATGGAATGACCCCACAGGGAGTATATCTTAAAACAAGCTAACTATCCAAAATTCCTCACAATGAGTGAGTACCTCCTAAAATGAAGCAGGTATGCGCATAGACCGGATGTTCTGGCTATATGTCCTAGGAATTTCAATTTCCTTTGGTTAATCTTGTCCAGTAGTCTACGGCAAGGCCCAATCTTCTCCAAAACCCACTGGTTTGTACGTTTGTCAACCCAACTAGTCCGAAGGAGTCTGCGATAGCACCACAATTCAAAAGCAGCAGTCTTGTTTGTATCAACTTTCTTCAAGACCCAACATTCAGCCCCATATGTTGGAATTGGAAATACGAGTGCCTGAAGGAGTCGAAGCTTTGTGTATTGTGATATGGATCTATCTTTCCATATATTACTTAGCCCAATCATCGCGGTCTTTGCAATTGCGATGCGTCGTCTGACTTCATTGCTGTCATCCAGTGAGCTTGTGAGCAGTGTGCCCAAGTAGTTCAAAACTTCGACAGTTTCGAAATTTTGATTGTCAACAGTTAAACTTTCATTGCTTGGTGACTTTGTCACTTTCATGACTTTTGTTTTGCTAACATTGAGGAAGAGTCCTGCCGCTTCACTGGCAGCCTTCACCTTGTTGGTCAGGTCTTGAAGTTCTTGCATAGATTTTGCAACTAGGACGATGTCATCAGCATATCTGAGGTTGTTGACTAATCTCCCGCCAACTGCTATTCCTGTTGGATGATGTTCGAGTGCTTTCTGCATGACATGTTCTGTATAGATGTTAAAAAGATGAGGTGACAAAATACATCCTTGCCGGACACCTTGGCCAATCTCAAAAGCATCTGTTATTCCATGCGTGGTTCGTACTGTTGCTTTCTGGGACATATATAGGTTTCTGATAAGATCAATTAGGTGTTTCGTGAAACCCATCTCTGCCATAACATTCCAGAGAACTTCATGCACTACAGTGTCAAAGGCTTTTCTGTAGTCGATGAAACAGAGGTAAACATCTGTTTCGACCTCTCGGTTTTTCTCAAGCAGCATTTTCAGACTAAGTATTTGGTCCCTGGTACCTTTACCTGGTCTGAAACCAGCCTGTTCCTCAGCTATTTCGGAATGTAACCTTTCCTGCATCCGGTTTGCGATGATCTTTAATAAGATTTTGCTGCTGTGACTGATCAAGGCGATTGTCCGATAGTTGCTACATTCAGATGTGTCGCCCTTGTTCGGCAGGACTACAAAGATTGAAGTTTTCCAGTCATCAGGCCACTCTTTCCGTTCCCAGATAGTCGTGCACAACTGATGAAAATACTTAATCACATTGATTCCACCTTTCTTCAGAAGTTCTGCAGGAATGCCATCTATTCCAGGCGCTTTGTTGAACTTCAAGTATTGTATTGCGCTTTTGATTTCACTGCAAGTAGGCGGTGGTTCGTCGTTGTGATTCATCTCAGCACATCGACTAAATGGACGTATATTGGTTTTCTTGTAAAGATTTTTGTAATAAGAAATCCAGCATTGTTTTACTTGTGGACCTTAGGTGAGCAGTTCACCGGACTCATTCTTTACAACATCAGTAGCTGGTCTGAACTTTCTGGTTAAATTTTTAATAGCTTTGTATAGATCTTTTGTGGAGTTAGTGACCGATTTTTCTTCTAATTCTTGACATTGATTATCAATTGCGCGCTGTTTGTCTTTACGCATCATCCTTTGAACAACGGCGTTCTGCTCTTTGTAAGCTGTTCGGCTTTCTGGATCATTTAGACCACTTGATTTGATCTCTCTTCTCTTCTCAATCTCTTCGAGTGTTTCACTGGAAATCCACGAGAAACGTGATCTTTTCTTTTTTGGTACGGTTTTACTTGCAATATCCATTATGATGTCTTTAGCTGCTTGCCAAAAATCATTAGAACTTCTTTGATCTTCATACCTGAGCAAATCTTGGAAACTTTTATCTACTTCAACAGTGTATTTATGATCGATCAAGTTGGTATCAAATCGTGGTGGTGGTGGTTGTCTTTGCATCTTTTTGAGTCTTATCTTGCATTTAGCAACTAGGAGTTGATGATCACTGTTGCAGTCTGCTCCCGGATAGGTCTTGACATTTTTCATACAGGATTTCCATTTTCGCTTGATCATGATATAATCCATTTGATTCCTAGTTGTTCCATCAGGTGAATTCCATGTATAAAGCCGTCTTGGATGATGGTTGAAACATGTGTTGGAAATTACAAGATCGTTTGTCGCGTAGAAGTCAATCAATACACTACCTCTAACATTTCTTACCTCGAGCCCGTATTGCCCGTAGGTCACACTGGGTATATCAGCTTTATCAACTTTGGCATTAGCGTCACCCATGATTAGAGTTACATCACGGCTTGGAATCTTATCAATGACCTCTTGTAGTTGACTGTAGAACTCTTCAATCTCCTCCTCTGTGGATGCGGATGTTGGCGCATAGAATTGAATGATGCTGATGTTGTGAGGTCTGGCATTTATTCGTACCGAGATAATCTTGTCGTTGAACGGATTATAACCTATTACAGCACCTGCGATCTCATTGGTGAGAATGAAACCGACACCATGGCTATAACCGTTTTCTTTGCCTGCAAATAGTACTGCGTGTTTGGAGATCGTCTCAAATCTGCCATTTTCATTCCAGTTTGTCTCTGATAATCCAAGGATGTGGACGTCGTTGCGTCTCATTTCATTGCAAAATGTATTAAGCTTGCCAGTTTCTTTCATTTTTCTCACGTTCCAAGTACCAAATTTGTACTCTTTACGCAAGTCCAACTTTCGGTTTCAGTTTCGTCCAGTAGCTTGCTTACCATCGCCAGCCTGGTTGCTCACTTGACGACGCGCTCCTTGGTAACCCGCACGACGAGCAATGCGGTATGGAATATCGATAAGGTTTTTTTTCACGAGAAAGTGAGTGTCAGGAGATAAATAAGCAAAGTAGAGTCTCCAAGGTTCTTTCTTTGCTCGCAGTTCCTTGTACTAAGGAGGTTTACCCCTGCCGTTTAACTAGTTGAACCAGGCTTCCGCCAAGCGTAAGATCACAGAACCGTTCATACAGCTGCACTGTAAACCACCTCTATGGATCATCCACTGCCCTGCTGCCGACAGCTTCACCATAACCCTGGCACGGGGAGCAAATAGGGTGCTATCCTTGCTCAAGGGAACCCCAGGGTGCAGTTTAATGTCTTACCCAGGGCATTATCAAACCCTACTTCATTATATGTTTTAGAAATTGCCCCCTATGTTTATCTGGCTCTAAATCTTAACTGCCTGATTCTAAAACTAATAAAGCTATTTACCAAGTTTCCAATTAGGTTCTCCAGAACTCAATTCAGTTTTTTTAACAGATTCGCAGATAGTTATTTTGGAACAGCCATTTAAGTCCACATTCTTTACTTTGGCCACAGAATTGCCTTCATTTTTACAAAATTGCATTGATACGCTTTTGCATTCACAATTGCTGTCACTTTCACTGTCTGTTCCTTCATCTTTGCTGGGTACATAATCAGATCCATTTTCTGATTCATCAGCACGATCATAGTAGTATGTGCCGTATACATAAAAAACAAGGCATATGTACAGATATCTATCTCTTATGACGTAGCTATACCTTATGTCCCCATTATCAATGAGTATTTCGTAAAAGAGCCTGCATGAGTATACATATTAATGACAAATAAGATGTATCTATGTACACTTGAGGTGCAAAGATCAGAACGGCGTGTGCTGAGATTTGCTTTAACCCTTACCCTTTCAGAAAGCCTAACCCTTAGCCAAACCCTAACCCTGAAAGCGTATTATCGTGAAATACCGTATTATGGTGAAATATGTGAAAGCGTATTATGGTGAAATATTTAGTGAGTATCACATTGTTCATATCCGCCCATATACTGACCAACGATCTTGCCATTGTACAGTTGGCGTCTTGCACGTTCTGCTCCAGTTGCACTGTTGTAGATATGATTTCGAGCGCTCTCTTCAATCTTTGCTACGCCTTCCAGGAGCACGAGAATGTAAGCGCTTGACATTGTGGGATGTAGTCAAAATGTGGTAGCAACAATTATGCAACAATTAATTGATTTATTATGTTAAATTATTCCAAATATTAAATGAAGGCTACGCTTTTTGGAATTTGAACAATCCATTGATAGTCCCAAAAACCATACCCTTGATTTCATATTTGGAATACTTTAACTTTGGGGGTCCATCCGAAACATTTTAGGCAAGGCTTAGAGTTGTTATCTGATGCTTGTTCTTTGGGGGGGAGGGGGCTCCTTGTAGCGAATGGAGAAAACCCAGCCACTACATCAGTTTCGAATCTAAGCCATTTCTGGGCGAGTATGAGAACGGAAAGGTTTGAAAGAATTTCTTCCACGTGCCGAAAAGTTTGTATCGGTACCACTTGTGAAACGGATCAATAAGTGATTCGTAGCAGCACAAATGGTACATGAATATGTCTATTTCACCTATGTATGGCACTCTTTCGGTTTCCCCTCCTTTCCAGCTAAAAAGTAGCTTTGTACCGAATGGAAAAACATTTTAATTTTCCTTCAGAAACAAAGTCTGGCTCGGGTGTTTTTGACAACAGCCATTAAGGGTTTCTGATGTATTAATCCCGTAAGGTGGAAAGTTATTATATTTCTGCTTAATTGGAATGTACTTGAGTAAAATCGAAACAATGCAATGGATCTACTAGTTACTTTTTCAAATAGTCACAAAGGAATAGGGAGTGAAAAAAACTGCTGTGAACCCTAAAGCAAAATCATAATAAGCTCTTTTTAATGAAAAGATCTGATACTGCCAATGACCTTTCAATACTGATCCAAATATTAAAGACCAAGGCTTGGAAGTGCAAAGTGATTGGTAAGGGGAATCCTTGCTTGACCCTTCTCGGGTCTGATACTAAGAGTATCTCAAATGAGATGACAAGTGTAAATGCGAAATTCAGCGCGTAAAGGCTCAGACCCGAATGTTGCATGCAACATGACCACTTTAATGGCACCAGTATAATGCATTTACGCACTTATAATCAATAATTATTGTATCATTCATTAAACATGTCCCCATAACGTGGATACACATTCATATGTCCCAGAAAGTGTGTGTATAATGACAATATAATTGCGTGTTTAATGAAGACAATGACGATTGACTGACTGTTATTAACTAAGAATCAGTTTCTGCGGAAAATACAGCATTTGGCTTTCATTTACCAGAACGTCCTCACAACGTATAGCAAAATCACATGTCCCCACAAAATGTGAGTGTCGAAACAAAACGACTTCTATGCTATAACAATAGTGCGTCTCTTAACTGTCATTCAAACCCCCTTGATGGACAGCTCATTGAATTAACTAATCAGAGACAATTCCGACACTTATGGTGTCCCCACAAAGTATGCCAAGAATCATAGTCC
>WIPJ01004834.1:0-10799 GCA_018155075.1 Cassiopea andromeda | reverse complement strand
CATGCACAGAAGTGCAGAAGAATAATGGTATTGACTAGAGAATAGCACATAGATATTTACACATATAGAGAGACATTAAAATATATGCAATCAGGGATTTGATTTGAAGAAAATGCTACAAACACTATATTTGTCGTTTACTATATTGAGATGCTTTCAAGAATTTGCTGGATTTATTAAGAAAGGCAAAAAGTTTGTTAGGAAATAGCAAACTGCAAATATCTGGTTAGCAATTGGATGCGAACTTAGTGGTAAAAGTCTATCTAAAATGTGATAGTTCTTAACATGACAAATGGCTCCCTCACCATGAATCCTGAAAGAGGCAATATTTGCTGACTTCTCTGCTTCCACAGGTGTTAGTTGGTCCCATGTACCTTTGAAGGGAGGTATATTCAGATTTACCTCAGGTGGGAGTAATTCATGAATATCAACACCTCGGTCAGCCATGATGTTGTCACCAGGTTCCCTGAGAGCAAGTACAGCACACTTTTGTGTTATTTCTTTGTCAGAAACACGACCTGACCAGAGCTTTGAAACAAATGTAATAGCACCATTGGGGGATATTCCTATGAGTGCCTTGCAGGTGTTGTGATGCTTATACTTTGACCAGGTTTGGGACTGTGCTCTCATAGTAGAAGGGACCTCAATAAATAACTCTGTACAGCCTATTATATTCCTTGTAGAAGGGTAGCGTTCAAACTCAGATGGCATTAATCTGTCTATTTTGGCCATTAAGGGAAAAGGGAACAATAATGGGAGCTCATGATAAAGAAAATTAATCCAAGTGGTAAATATCTTTGAAGATTGTGCCCTTGAAATTCCAAATCTGTCAGCAAGATCATTGAGAAACAGCCCTACTTTTAGTCTCATTAAAACTAAAACAAATTTTTCAAGCAGTGAAAGCTTTCTTTTAGGGCCAGGTTTTGATGACCTACTTCTGTCTGAAACCTCTTCTCTGCTAACTGTTGTATCTGAACCTCGCCAATAAGTAATGTGCTCTAGCTTTGACAGTAAGTAACTAAATACATCCATGAGGGTTTCAAAGTTTGGAAAACCTGTGTAGAAGCAATCAGCTGAATCATCTTTTGTCAACTTATCCACAGAGAAGAGCTTCTCTCTCAACTGGCTATTTCCATCTTCTAGGGACTTCACTTTTTCCCTAAAATCTAATAAATCTTGATAAAGGCTATCGTTATTGAGAGAGTAGCCATGTTCGGAAAATGTACCCAAATCACTAGCTTGTGCATTTTCCAGAGACCAAAAGGAGGCAGAAGTGGTAGAAGAGTATGCATTTTCTTGCATTTCCTTGCTTAGCTGTGAGGTACTGCAGTCCCTAGGTTCTTTACGTGATGGACCAGGAGTAACCGAATAGCAAAGATTACGAGAAGGGACTGCTCCTGCAACTAACTTCCAATGATTTGCATTTCGTTTGACATACTTTTCGCTAAAATGATCCTAACACAAACAAGTAGCACCCGTTACTCGGAAGCCATCCACGCCGTCAATCCTTTTTATAGCATTACACCAAAAACGACGTTTCTCTGGATTCTTTTGTGGGAACTTGAAGAACTGCAGGCCATTTGGGATTCCATCATAGTAATAAAAGGTATTCGAACAGCCAAACGCTGCAAACTCCCTTCCAGCTGATTTTGACACTCGGCTCATTGATGCTGCCCTTTTTACAACTACCTTTCTATCCTAAATACAACAGTTAGCTTCGTAATTGTATTGAAGTCGTGTAATACTTGTTTGCGAAAAAATGCAACATCATCCTTCGCCTCTCTGTGAAACCTAGAGCCTCCGTTTCAAAACGAATGTGAAATTGGACCATCAAACAAAGGTCTTTTTATTAAAATTTCTTTTAAGTCAAGACGAAATAAAAGCATTGAAGTCAAGTTACGACGAAAGAAATTCACGAAAATATTGCCTTCTTGAAATATGAACCGCTTTATATACGACAACTTATAGACACAATAGAGTTAACTTTATGATAGAAACCTGCTTGAAATTGGAAGTTTTTTCTACGGATTGCTCCTTCACGGTTTTCTCGTCTTAGACTTAAAATTTGTCAGATAGCCATGCTATGAACATAGCAGTAGACATTAACACATTTTTAGTTTATAATTATATAATAGGTAAATATTTAAATTTAAAGTCTATAAATAGATACCAAAGCTCAAACTTACTGAAATTTCAGACTGACTGAAGACTCAAGCATTATATAAAGTTACGTCTTTTGTCTACTTGAGTTTATTCTAAATTACGATTTAGAATATAGGTTTCAAATTTATTGTTCTGTTCAGTTCTTACTTTGTTTTTGTCATGAGACAGCGAATTTCTTTTGATTTACATGCGAATTTGTACCATCTGTCGCCCAAGAATGAAAGAGTAAATCTTAGGCTAGCATTGAAGCTCAGCAAAAAATTAGACATCCTGATAGAAAAAATTGTATTCTTAGCATCACAAGAAGTTTTAACTTGGAGCAATGAGAAATAATACTGAATTTTACATCCTCGTCTACAACCAGGGATGGAGATCTGTCCTATGTGATTTGAGGGTTGGGCTAGATATCAGAAATGGATCAAAAAAGGTACTGTTTATTCGACAACTAAATTAAATCATGATTCATAGATTAGGTCATGATTGATTATTCGGATAGGCCAACGAGTTATAGACCGAGAAGAGTAGATGCAATTTGATGATTGGGGGGGGGGCATATTTTTGTACAGGCCTTTTTACAAGGAACTTAGAAGTTGATCTTCCTAGTTATATAAGAAACTAAGTAGCAATGTTGCATAGCATTGTCTGAACATGTTTCATCTACAATAGTCCTTTACTTACGGAACATTTACCGAGTATGAGAATCTTTGCACTCCCTTAAATCACAACTAGGTGGATAGCACCCTACTTTCTACACTTCTGGGGTCATCTATGATGGAACTGATAAATTAATGGTATTAATAGTAGGCTTAGAAAGGCTAGGCATTGTAAGCCTTCTTATGAAATATCTTTTGCTTCGTTCGCACATAATAACACATAAGCACCTAATATTTCGCTTGCAAAGGCTTCTTGTAGCATCTAACCAGCTGCTAACTGTATTTTGTGTATTTTTGTATCTAAATGGTCCCCTGAATAGCCATTGTCGTTTGCTCTCCGGGGTATCGTTCTAGCAGTTTGTAGTTTGTAGTGTAGGAGTATTGTTGAGTAGTATTGTAAATTTGTGATGTAACCTTTTATGGATATAACAAATACAGCCTAATCAAGATAAAACTCCTTGAAAACAAAAACAACGTGAAGTCAACTTCAAATTAGAATATCAAATTTCTTCTACACGAATGGAAGAGCTCATTTTCATATGAAAATGCAAGGGTGGAGCCAGGGGAGGGCCAGTAGGCTATAGCCACCTGTCAGAACATACTAGCCCCCCATCGGAAGGTGAACAACATAGTAAGATCACTGCATAACAATTCCCTCTTTAGAAAATGTCCAGAAAATGGGAGATATCCTTGTGGCAAACTTTCGCTCATTACACTGTACTTATATCTTTTACTGCACTGGACTAGCAAGGTCTTTCATTTCAAGAAACAGCAATTTCACAAAATGACAAAATTTATACTAAAGCACCTCTATGAAAATTAATTTATATTGTAAAAGCACAATCTACAACAACCTTCTTTGTTGCTATACCTTCAAAGTAGGCAGGGATGAAGCTTAAGGGGAGTATGGGGGTAAGTCATCCCCCAACCGCAAAAATTATCCATTTCACGGTCACAGAAAATCTTCTTTCTTTAAACAGTAACCGTTTTTAATTTTGTAAGGATGTGGAATAGGGATTTGGAATATGGGATATACCATGTTATCAGATTCCTGCTTTTCATTAACCGTATATCAATATCCTTGTAACTACTTAATTAACTTTTGTGTTCCTATTTGATCTCCTTGCTTAAACTTCATCAAACATGCTGTCATTTTTCATTACCTCCTTATACCTGGTGCTGGTTTGGCCATGGTTTGACTAATCTCCCATTTACTACTTTCTATCAAGTTGGTGATCCTCCCTTGATAATATATCAAACGCTGTCGTTTGAGTGCACTAACAGAAGGTTTTCATGTTGTAAAGCTTAAGTCGGGTTCTGAACCAGCATTTGCTGAAGGACTACCCTCCTTATATGGTAAGAAAATGAATTGACAATGCAATTCAAAGCGCAGTACGCAGTATGCAAAGCGTAGTACGCAAGCATAGGTGGTGAAGAAGGGGGCACAAGGATGCAGCCCCACACTCGTTTAATGCAATAGCTGTTGTAATTGATTTTTTCTTTTGAAAATAAAATACTCTTTAAAAGGCTGATCAGAAGCTTTTAGCTCAAAAGAGTTTTAAGTAACAATAAAACTAAACAAACTCTTAGTTTCTTATAAAAATTCGTGCACCAAAAGAGTCAGCCTAGTAATTCAAGTTCTTGCATCACAGTTACTGAACCTGGGTTGTTACTGCTATTGAGAGTCTTAAGAATTTAAAAGGATATTTAAGACTGGAATTTGCTAGATGTTAAGAAACATCCAGGCTAAGGCAGAAATTTTGTTTCTTATAAAAATGTGTGTATACGTTTTCTATATAGCAAAACTACCGTTTTGCGTGAACCTCAATTTACATAACTGTTCGCGAAGTTGAAGCTGAGATATATTCTTAACTTTTGCTTAAATGAACTTGCCAAAACTGTTTAGCCTGTCTCTGTTAATCTTGCAAACTCGAATTCTTGTTGTACTTTGACTTTTCTAATGCACGAATGTAGTAATATCGATTTTTAGCGAGCAAAACAACTTAATTTTGGAGCTTGAGTCTTGTGGTATTTTCAAGAATTTCGTTAGATTCTGACCTTTTGAACTTCATTTCTTACAAGATTTCTTCTTATGAATTAAAGTGTAGTTCTTTACTGTTTTGCTATATGGACAAGAGAGTTTCGTTTGGTAGCGTTTGTATTTTGTTTTTCAGGATCAAACGATTTTGACCACGTAAGGCCTCTATCGTACAAAGATACCGATGTTTTTCTGTTGTGCTTTGATATCAGTCAACGAAGCTCTCTTAGCAACGTGAGTAACAAGGTGTGTACATAATATATCACTATTGAATATCAGGAAATCATAGCTAGAAAATTATAAAAATGCAGCGCAACTTGTACTCTTAGGTGACTAACTGAAGGTGTCCTCGCGTAGTAGCTGTCCAATTTCTTTCCAGCTCCAACTAGCAACTGGTAGGACCCTCACTTATAGAGCTTTAGTGCAGCAAGTTCTTGTAATAATCGCTTTGAAGGAATTTACTGTCTGCCAGCATAATTTTTTATGCTTCTAATATTTTCAGAGTCATTGATGCTTGATTTATGAACAAAGAGATAATTTTCTTAGATTTCAGAGCATATATTCCAACTTCCCGATTATACTGACCTCTCCTTTGTTATGTACTTGATTGTTGTAGAAGGATTGAACGTATCTGAAACGTCAGAAAATAGTACCATCGTCAAGCGACAGCTCCATTTTCCTTATGAAACTTCCAGCTTATACTTACATTTCATAATGTTAAAAATCTTAAATATAAAAATGCTAATATTTAAACAGGTACATCGTATCTGGTGATCTAACTGTACTTCATACGAGACCTGCACAAATTAATAGGAAATTGTAATAAGGAATGTTAGGCTATGGATAGAGAATGAAAAACCTAATAGCAACAGCTAAATGGCAACCATTATACATTATGTAGCAGAACGAAGCTAGTAATAAAAATATTTGTGATCATTGGCATATTTGCATAGATACCTAGGAGATCCAATTTCTTACAAAATGAGTTTCAGTTAGTTGCAAAGTGCCCGAGGTACTCTTCCCCCAAGCCTTCATTTGAATATATTTTTGTAAAATTCTGTTCTTCATTTTGTTTGCTGTGCAATTTCAGTGGCTGCTTGAGATGTTCGAAAGTAGCCCAGGAAAGCCATTTATCCTTATTGGCTGTAAAACTGATCTTCGAGAGGACAAGAACTCCAATAAAGATGACTGCGTTCAACAGGACTTGTTTGTCTCACAATCTCAGGTAACACAACTGATATTCATGCGTTCATATATTATGTGTTATATATGTATATAATTTAGGATTGACATACACAATAGGAATATCCAACTTAAGCCTTAAACCAAAAGGCTCATAGTCTTGCACAATACCAGGGGTGTGGTCATGGTTGTAAAAGTAGGGGACATGAACAAACAATTTTTGGCCACGCCCTCTACTTCTATGAAGATTTGCTACTACCCCCCTCCAATTATTTTCTCATCGATTTTAAAGAAATTCTGAGCACCAGAATTAAAGAACTACTAAGCACCGAAGCATAAGAGTGATCGCATTTTATTGTGCAATCCTACAACAGAATTTGCAGAATTCGTGTAGTTGGAATGAAAAACACTGTTAAGTTAAAAAATTATTAAGTGACGACTCAATATTGCAGGCGGGGGCGTAAATTCTGGGGGTGTGACACCCCAACAGATAAAAGCGAGCTATTCGCAGGGCAATTGCATCCTTTGCAGAGCAAATGATGACATCAAAGAGTTGTATCACATATAAATACCAGTGCACATTACGACTTGGACTACCTATCCCTGGGCGCACTAGCTTGAGATTTTGTTCCTACCGTTGAACAACAGGCATACGACACCAAAATGATGGGTTAGCGTAGCGTAGTCATATTTCGTTTCCAGGTTAGAGACTCAGTTTTCCTTCAGAGCACAAAGTCCAACGCTGACGGCAACGTTCTCCCATGTTCCAAAAGGATGTTTTCCGACGTGCTAGAGGACGTGGTCCTAACAATTTTTCTGGGGACAAACTCCCAGGCCCTCACTTTCTTCCCGCGCCTTTTTGACAGTAGGTACAGGCTCTTTCTATGTCATCCAATGCTATGGCCTGCATGGATCCACTTCCACAACAGTGTGGGCTTGTTTTTTGTATTACCTTAGCATAAAACCAATTCAGTAACTGCACTCTGGCATGACATTCTTCATGAAACAAGTACACTTTGGTGTCAATCAAATGGGGATTTTCATCGTTGGTAGACATGTCGTTGTAACATATTTAACAACCACAATGGTGTTCTTTCAGCATCTGTTACCATATTATGGAAGAAGTTTTTGCAGGGTAAATCCACTTGTACAAGGCAAAACATCTGATACCCCCAGTGAAAGTATGCTAGTTACACTCTTGCATGCAGGGAATAACGGCAAAAAGGGCGAGGCCTTACGTACAGATATCAATTTATAAGAGTTGGTAGCATTTATGTCCCCCTTTCCGCTAATAGCTCGAAGCTCCATCCCATCTACAACCAGGATTTACTTCTTCAGAGCATCGCTGGATTTTATGTACAGATTAAATTTGAAAAATTCTCCACCTTTCAGTCACCTAATTTAACTATAATGTCTTAGATCTATTATGAGATATTGTTACCTAAACATCTTAATGTTAACGTTTACTTTAAACTTAAAGCTAAAAACTTGGTCAATAAAATCAAGGTGTTTTAACATGTGGAATGCTCATCACAGCTGCAATTGAAACACTATTTGGAACTGCTGGAATACTGGAAAGGGAGCCCAGTGCCCCCTTATCAATTCTTAGCCCATAGAATTGAAAAGGGGGTAATCCTCTACGAAAATCCGCTCAGTCAATGATACAGATAGAAGTGAATATAAATATAATATATTCTGACATAGTTATTCATATGGCAGGGCATACATAGTGTTATATTTTTGCTTCCATGTTTATCATGGTTTATCTGTTGGTGTAGCTATATCGTTCTTAAAAGTTGATGTGTAAAATTGAGATGATAATTACATTGGCATCCTCTCCTCTAAATTAAAGATGCGCAATAAGTGGATAGAAAATGAAATAAATGGAAACGCAGTAATTTAGCGGTCACAAAAGCTAAAGTTCGAAATCATGCAGCTATTAAATCCGTCAACTTAACGGTTCTCCACCTACAGGTTTGCATGTGAAAGTAGAAAATCTCATAGTTTTCACATAGTATTCAGACTCAACTGTGAGTTCTATTCAATGAAGATTAACCTGATTTTAGCTACATCGAACTTTTTGTGCTTGTGTAAAAAATGTCAAAAAGTAGGTGGAAAATACGTAAGAAGACATGAGGAGCATTCAATCAGTACATCTGAAACATCATTGACGACTTTAAGGAGAAGATGAAGATGATAACATAAGTACGAATACAGCAAGTTACTTATAAGCACATTGCAGATACGTCACTACAGGCTAGGCAATTATTGCATTATAAAAGTTCATAACTACAATTTTTCAATCATCGACTATATTTCAAAAAGTAAAGTAAAGCCAATTTAGTACCGTTCAAACTCTATTAAACTTTCCCTTTCTAATAAGCCCCTTTTCAAGCAAAAATCGCAAATAAGCCCCCTCTCATGACGTAAACTATTGAATGGGTTCTCGAGGCACGGAGAATATTGCCAGATAAGATCACGTGTACACAATATGATCCATGTGAAGATTTACCTGTGCTTCTTAGGAACTTCTTTACTGATCCTTTTGAAGGAGAAATTTCGAAGTTGTTAGCATCAATTTTTCAAAGTAGCAATGTAGAGGGAATGCAAAAGATCATTTGTAAAAACTTTTTCTTTGATTTAGTAATAAGCCCACCTCTCTATAAAGTCCCCCATCTAACACTTCAAGAAATAAGCAAGTCCACCCGGCCTAATACAATTTTTACAGTAAGCAAACAGTTTTTGCCAGCACCCCGTAAGGTTTATATTGCATTGATGCGATAGATTAACGCTAAAACTGAGCGAAACGAGAAAGGAATACACATTCAAGCTCTGTGTTAAGGGATACCAAATCAAAACGACTATTAAACATTAGGTCAAGAAAACCATCAGTTATACTGCAATGACTGTATATTATTGGATATGGCAGCTATTCATGTGGTATTGTATCATCTCGTTATAACGTACTTGGTTATAACGTACCTTCGGTTATGACGTACCTTCGGTTATAACGTACCTTCGGTTATAACGTACTCTAGTGCCCGATCCCAGCAAAAGGTTCATATAAACCCTTATAAAAACACTCCGAATATAACGTACTAGGTTATTATGTACTTACTGATATAATGTATATAACGTACTTTCTAAGTATTTTTGGTTTTTTCTCTCTGCACATCCATCACATCAATCTGTGCTACTTTGCAGTTACTTATATTGCAAACAAAGGGGCTACTGATCACTGTGGAACCACACCCAATTGCTATAGTTCGAAATTTACAACTTCAGTAATCCTGCATTTGCATTCGTTCTTATGTATGCCATCTCAATAGTGACAGGGCATTGGCATAAATGAAATGGCGAATAAAGCCATTTATCGAGTCAAAAACGAAGATCCTACAGACATTGCGGTTACCACGTACCAAATCAGCCGGTCCCCTGAATTACGTTATAACCGGATTATACTGTATTTGAAAACTACATTTACAATGAGATACTAGCAGTGATTCAATAGCTATTAAGTAATCTCGTACATAGCTCAAACTATCTGAGCATCAAGTACTCTTGGGAACCTAATAGAAGTGGGGTATGGAATACTCTCAAAACGCTAATATGCGGGAGGTTGGAATAAATGTGGGAAAGGGGGGGGGTAGACAAATGAACAAAAATGTTATCGAGAATGCAAATGGTTTTTTGTCGTAAATCTATGTCAAAGTAATATTACCAAGTTCACAGAATGACGGAATGATAGAGCTGCTGATAGAGCGAACTGTCCTATTCAGTCTCACAAAATCACGCAGAAGAGTCCTACAATCAAAAATAATTTGAAATGTAATCGGAGAGCTATTAATGTTTGAATCTATTTAGCATTTACATACTAGATGCTATCAGTGTTTTATGTTGATTAAAGTGAACTATAATGAACTAAAATAGCAATATAATTATAGACTACATCTTGTATTTTTAAGAAAATCAGAACTCCTTTAGCACAGCAAACTTTTACATATAAGGGGAAGTTTCATTTGCTTGCAACCAAGAGTACTTATACAACCTTAGGGTTCAATATTACTATGAATTTCACATTTATCATCGCAGCTGTTTTCTGTAATTTTACCTTTCGTTACTTTTTTTTTAAAAAGTTCCTCCACGTTCTTCTTTAGGTAGTTATACATACCACGCACTGGACGTGGAATCAACTTTATAGGCTCAATAACCAAGTCATTGTAGCGTTCATCTCTTGCTCTTCTATTCGCTTCAAAAATCTCTCTCAAAGATTGACCGTTATGCTTTAAATCAAACAGCTGCTGTTGTAGCTCATCCACCTTACCTGGTTCCGAAATGTATTGAATATTACTTGAATCAAGTTGTTCCATTGCTCTGCAAATGTCCAAATTCTCTTGCTGATATTTCTCCTTCATGTCCTCTAAATTCTTGATTGCACTCTCGTTTTGAGGACACTTGTCTTTTTCTTGCCGTATGAGCATGTCCAAGTGGCTATCAACTGCATCGTTGAATGGGGTGATGGAGTTCTCCTTCAAATAGCAACCGAACTGTGCACAAATGTTTGTGATCACTGCTTGTTCATTCTTCAGCTCCTCAATATAAGTCTCTAGGAACTTGGTAAACTTATCAAGAGCTGCTTTACTACTCTGATTCTCGTTCAACAACTTCTGCTTATCTTCGTCAATGACCCTTACACACTTTCTCTTCAGTTCATAAGATATCTGCATATGGACTCTCCATGAATGGTGGCATTCTTTGCATGC
>WIPJ01004820.1:174051-184428 GCA_018155075.1 Cassiopea andromeda | reverse complement strand
TATATATATATATATATATATATATATATATATATATATATATATATATATATTATTTAAGCATTAATAGATGACTTAGTCACAATATTACTCTCAGCAGCTGTTTTCAAAAACTACATAAAAAAAGTAAGCTTCAAGTTTGGGACAACTTGCCCCACTGGAGTGGAGTCCATGTTAGGCCAATTTTTATTGTTATTGACGTTAGCTTTCTCATTGAACATAGCTGTGCGTACAACAAACTAATATTCCCACAAGTTGAAACAAAAATGTTACTCAAATACATAACACAATAATAGGCATACCTTTTTTCGTAAATCTTAAAATCGTCTTCGAAGTTACGAATTCAAGAGCGTTCCAGTATCTTGACGTGAGAAAGCAGTATAAGGTCGCACATGGTATCAAATGAAAGCTTATATGAAGTACTTTCAGAACAAGTAATGTCCAAATTGATTAGTAAGGGTTTTGTCACATGCCCCTGTGACAACTTGCCCCACCTTCCCCTATGCATCTTGAACTCCATTACCTCAACTGATACTTTAGTACGCACACATCAGCAATGTAGGTATGCAAACATAAACTAGATTTTGCACTGCTGGTCTCCCGTCATTCCGTTTGACCTTTTTACAATCCATTGTAAGTAGCATTACGTCACCTACCAAAAAAGCCACTTGTGCGCATGCATTTACGATGTAACACTTTGAGCACAAACCGTTTTTGAACAAATCAATCTCGTCTCCCCAACAAGTATTAGGGAAACCAGCAGGAGCACATTGGACATTGCTCTTTTGAACCAGATTTTGGCACCTTGACATTTTCTGGTGCTCTGGTACCACCAGCTGAATCTGAAGTACCTTAGCAACCAAGAGTACAGACGTTATCATTTCAGTTGTTATTGGATAGGTGAGAAGAGTGAGGATTTGTTCTATCTTCTCAAAAACAGCTTTCAAAGACCAGTCATCATTATCTGTAATGTCAATTGTACCTTCAGCCTCTTTACTGCATAGACCATATGACAATGGAATATCAAAAAGAGAAGCAGCGGAGATACAAAGGACCATGACCAGTTTGAGGTTTCAGTATCTTATAGTTCCATTCAGCCCTTTTTGGCACAGAGACACGTCTGGGACCAACTGCCTTCATGAATTCAAATTCTGGCTTTATTTCCGGTTGTTAGAGAAGTAGAATTGATGTTGAAATGGTAGTGTCCATGTCACTTTCTTGCATGGATAACTTGAAAGTGACAGCAGATGCAACCAGTTCGCAATCATAGCAGTACTGCCTTTCCTGCTTTCATGGAGCGTTATATCTCCCTAGAGTAGTAACAAATACACCTTTATATGCAACTATCTCCTTTTCCTGGCTTGCCTTCCTGTTTCATGTTGATCCTGGTAAAGGCCAATTTATGTTACGTGGCAGGCGGGCAGGCAGGCAGGCACTTAACATACTCCTAAGACGTTATTTCCTTTATGTGCTCTATATACAGTAAAGACGACATTAAACACTAGCTATTGTAAATGCCCACTCAATGCAAACATATTCTGCAAATTCGCCTTGGAAAACAAGAACTTCCCTCCACCTGCCTGCATGGATTAATAACATCTTATGTTGCTGTGAGGGACCATGTGATGCCCTGAGGGGTGTGGTTAGATTGCAAAGCACAGTTATTAATAAAATTTGCAAAAAAATGATTGTGAACAAATGATCACAAATCTAAGCTAGGCTACAAGGGTCACTAAAGGAAGGAAGGAAATGTGAAACCGTATAGCCCAGTGTAGGTTTGTGATCATTTTTTCTAAGAGAGAATTTACTGGCAGCTGCAAGAGGTGCTGGCTCATATCCTCTACAAGTATGGCATCTGCATTTGTTTACTCTTCACAACGCGGTACTTTTGTTTCGCTGTGGAGGACAGACGCTGCCACAGTGCTGCTGCCAAATTCTGTTTGTCTTTGAGTTTTTCTTTGAAGAGCTATTGCTGTTGCTGGTATTGTGGTTTTAAAGGTATCTTCTTTCATAATAACTAACAGTTATAGGCTGTCCATTTGTCATAGCTTAGACTTTTTACGCCTCCTGGAGTTGTTTGCCTACGTGCTTTGTACAGTATTTTTTCTCCCTTCGAATGGAAGTTAGGAACCCCAGACACTTTGTTTTTGATAGTAAAGAACCAGATCAAGGAAACATAAGTGATTTTGACTTCTTTCTTTGCTCTGCATGGCAGGAGTTGCATTATTTATTTTTTCCCTACTTTACTGCCGTGCTGTTGTAGAAAGTTCAACTGGCGACCTCTTGACTTGTTGCTATTTTGAATTTTTGTCTTTCGTCATCAGGAGTATCCCAGTTAGCTATACATTGCGGTATTGAGTCTATGCCTTCCCTGATTTCATGGTGCCAAATGCAGTTATGATTTCTTGGTATATTTAGGCCTAAAATTCTTGACATTATTGCTTATTGCGATCACTAACACGAGGGAAGGTAAGTGGAACTTACGTTGTATTTAGAACGCTTGGCCTCTCATTATGCACCATGAAAACAGTTTTGCCTGTTCTGCTACAATATGACCAGGATGCCTTGAAAGTCTCTTTGCAAAGGAAGTGTCTTTTCTTCCCTTATTTTTGAGTTCATCCTAGCATTTTTACTGGTTTCATTTTTACTTTCTGTCTGACTTCCTAGGAATGACGTTCCTTCCTGAAGTTTGCAATAAAATGTCAGAGGGTAGAAGCTCTGTTTGGGGGCATTGTAAAAGCTTTTATTACGCAAAAGCTAACTTAAGTCTGGGGTTATTTTTGCCTAGAATGGTTACTTTTGCCAAAAGCTAACTGCAATTGGAGTTGTTTTTGGTGGGGGGATGGAAGAATTCCTTGGTCATAATATATATTACACACTATTAAATTCACTAAATATGATCTGTGTCATGATCATTTAATTTCCAATACTACTTGCAGTGTAGCAGTTAAAAGTTTTAGCATTAGAATATATGTTTACTTGTAAGGGGTAATATATGAGGTAAAGGGTGCTTAGGAATATGACAACTCGAAGCTAGTGGGATCAAGTGTTATGGATTGCAGTGGATGTGTATTTGTTGTAAATATTGTCTCAAATTTGGTATTATAGTGTCAAAGTAGTTTAGGGGGTACTTCACACTTTTCTAAAAAATCTTTGATTCATATTCAAACTCCCATAAAAGTTGTCAGAGTTAAAATATCAAGCTAAAACGTACCAACGAAGTACTTTAAGGTATAATCTTGTGATTCTAAAAATTTGATGACAATTAAAATTAATTATGCTAATTTATGCATGCACTGATGGGACACCTCTTTTTCACTGGCACAAGAATATTTCAGAATGTGTAGCACATAATTTCCTGAAATTTTTAGGGTAGTTTGCTGGCAAGCTTATCAGTGATTTGTATTGGTAAAATTTTTGTATCATAATTCAGTCAGGGGAAATCTAGGAAAATTATTGTTTCCATGGTAACATCTACCATTTTGAAATTTGTGCAACTTTTTCCCATTCAAAACATACACTGATTTATTATCAACCTACCCTGAAAGTTTCATCTCTTTGTTTTGACTCATGGATTTTCTATAATTTCCCCAGTCTCAAAGGGTAGCAAAAACTAAGTTTTGAGAAAATTACCTTTAAAGTTAATTTTACTTAATATCAATGCAAAGTGGATAAAGGATACCTGATGGAATGAAACTGCTGTCCAACTACACTCCAAGCATTATTTACTTATATAAGTTAAATGGTAGAATGAATTTAACTGGCATTGGTCTTGATATTTCCACCATGTCTTCTTGTTTTTGTCCAACAATGTGAAACCATTCACTGTCCTTTTCTGCAGCTTGTAACCTTAACTTTTTCTTTTTCTCCTGCTGAATTGCTGATCCTCTTCTTTTGATACCTCTCATGATCTGGCTTTTCTCTCCTGTACAGTCAAACCCTCCTGCCTCAGTGTTTTGCTACTTCTTTTGCCTCAACATTTCCATCCTTCCTTCTGTTGAATCTCCAAGACTTGTACTTGTCTGATACTTTCTGTGCTGTAGATGCAAGTCGATCTTTGTCTCTCTTCCTCAAAAAACTAATTAAATTACTTCCAATGCTTTCAATCCCAGTAGCCTTGATGATAAAGGCTTTTGCTCCGGCTCCAGTGTTGTATGTACAAACTGCTTCAGATACTGCATATACTATCCTTTCTTTCCCCAAACACATTATTTTGGGGCATCTTTTCCATATGAGGTTGTTGAAACTCTCATTTTGATTTTGGGTCAAGCCCCTTTGACACTTTTGTAGTAACACTCTAGAGGCTAATCTATAAAATATTGGTTTAAGAGGATCAAAGAAAACTGAAGAAAGCCTGCCAATTTCAATGTATGTCTTCTTTTTTGTAACCAAATCCAAATTGAATTTGCACCAAGAGCCTCTCCCTTTAGGGCAGAAGCTATGTTCACTTTCCAGAGATACTGGCATTGCAGGTTTCACTGAGTGGTAGAATATTGCCCAAATAGCATTCTGCATTCCATTTAGATTTCCAACATTCTGCATGATTGCTTGACCATAGTACCTCTGGATTTGATCAATTTTCATCTTGGTTGATAAACACCTGCACGTAATAATAGGCCACCACCAAAGGCAGATTCATCAAACTGAAGTTGCTGGTATTGAATTCCTTTAAAGCCTTTTCTCTTCTTTGATCTTTTCCTAGAAGTTGCCCTTGCTTTACTTGGAGGCATGATAACACTTTCTTGCTGTAGGCTCAACAATAAGTACGAAAAATCAAAAACACACACAGCAGTCACACGAGTTGGGAACTCTCCTCTTTACTGTAACTCGTTTTGATATGACTATGCAACAGGGAATCCAAAAATGAAGACGTTTTTACCATAGGGCAAACAGTTGAGGGTAGGGTCATTGGTAATGATTATCCCCTAAAGAAATGCTAAATATCATCCGAGCAACCAAAAAATAGAGGTTGCTAAGGAAACACAACTTAGTGTGTGTTGATTGTATTCAACATTTTACCTTAGAGTTAAATGTTACTTCAATTTTAACTTCAGGAACATTATGTTGAATGCTGGGCCACTACTTGGCAGCAAAAATCCCATATTCCAAAAGTTTTGCCAAAATCACTTTTCAAAGTGTGAAGTACCCCCTTAAGTTGTTTAGATACTAATTACAAACTAAGCCCATAACCCAAACGAATAGGGGTTATCTGAGGTGGCCCATGAAGTCTTGCTGGGTATAAGGGCTTAGCAAGGTAGTAATATGTCTTCTCAGGAGTACACAAGTAAGTGTAAAAAGAGTGTTTCCATTTACTGGTTGCTTTAATTTATAGGTAACTGAGACATTTTCACTAATTGTTGTAAACTGACCTAATAGACGTTATTTGAGGGGGCAGCTTGTTGGAAATTTAATATTTTGGTAAGTGCATTTTAAGGGCCAGGGTTCATTTTGGTTCATTTTACTAGCGTTTCTGCCTATAAGTTCACTGAAGTCAAGGGTTCTTTCTGCCTAAATAGTCAGTTTACAATTTGCAACGCGGGGACTCAAGACAGCTCACAGAAGTCTGGAACCCAGGGCAGTATTGGGGATATCTCTATGATTGAGCCGTCTTGGACATTTCCACGACAAGGATCAACTGATTTTCAAGTCACGATCGAAACGCAGATTTAAAAGGTAAGATTTGAGATATATGTCTATAGTAAATTGCTATAGGTATGATTGCAAAGCCGTCGTTCTCAAGTAAGCTGTTAATCTATATAGAAAATAGGTGATAATTTGAATGAAATTGTCTTTTCAGCTATCTTCGACTTTTACTGGCCTAGGATTAGAATGGCAACATCCAATAAGACATTTGCTGAATCGCACAAAAGAACTCTCACATTTGTATTTACTCTACAATTTGTTGATACCGTGAATTTTTATCACAAGGACAGAGCTTTGAAGCATACAGCTAAATGGCATACGTTTCCCAGTTTACTGATATCAATGCAGTATGATAGCTGGAGACAATTCATCACTAGATATTTGCAATAATTGTTTTCCAAAAACTGTTGTATGTTGGAGTATACTACCAATAGAGTACAGACAAATGAGACAGGGAGCCGTAAAGAAATATCTTCACAGACAACATTTTACTGTATTTTAGTCCTTAGCTATCTAAAACTCATTGTTCCTGGATTCATTTTGTATTTGCAGAAGCCACTCAGTAGTAGAATCTTGCACCCTAGTTTAGTTGTGCACCCTCTTTTAAGTATCATGAATTGTTTTAATCTAGCATTACACATCGTTGTAGCATCTACATCTCAGTATTATTGTAATTCTAAGTTATGCATGGAACAGTGACTTCTCACAATACAATCGTTTAATACCAATGATATTTTACTTGCACTCAAATATTGATACCCAAGTGGGTTCTGCTTATTTCAAATCAAAAATGATATGTAGAGATGATTACTCTGAACAACGTGTTAGTTATATTAAAACTATGTATGATATTTAGAGTTTTTCAAAAAGCATAAGTCTTCTTTACCTTGTCTTCATGTATGGTCTCAGACTGGTTACTAGTTGTCTCTTATTTTATGAGAAAACTTGTACATCATTTTTTGACTAGGCCAAAGATGACTTGGACTGAGGAGCATGATATTATGCTGTGCAGGGAGATACGGACAGAAGAGCCATTTAATTTTAAGCATGGGTCCAGAGAGAGGGGGAGATGTTGGGACCGTATAACTGATACTTTAACCAAAGTTGATCAGCCGAAGTTTATTGTAGATCAGAGGGCAGTAAGAGATAGGTTTGTAAAGCTGGAAAAAGCCTGCAAGAAAAAGACAAGAGAGGAGTTGAGAGCAAGTGGGATTGCACCAAATGAGCCCTCTGAGCTTGAACAGGCTCTGGAGGAGATCATAGAAAAAATTAACTCTGCAGAAGAACAAAAGGAGGCTAGCTGTGCAGAAAAGCAATAAGAGATAGGCAAGGAGAAAGAAACTGCAGAGGCTGTGAGGAGGAGGGGATGGAAAGATTATCAGAGAGCGGGGCAAAGGAAGGATGTAGGAAAAGAAAGGGTGGAGATACAAATTAGTATGTAGGCTATTTGAGAGAGAAAGAGAAGTGGACATGAGAGTAAGGGAAAACCAAGTAGAGTTGAAAAGGAGAGAAGTTTGTATAGAGGAAAGAAGAGTGGAGAGAGAACTTGAGTTGAAGCAGAGAGAACTTTTATTAAGAGAGAGGGCATTGAGCTTGAAGGAGAAAAAGCTGGAGTTAAAAGAGAGAGAAAGTGAAAGTTTTCAAGAGAGACGTTCAAGATATGAGCAGCAGCAAATAGTAGTGCAACAGCAGCTCTTCAGCTTGCAGCAACAAATGGGCTATTTAGAGAAAATAAATGAAGATATTTTAAAGTTGTTTAAAACAAAAGAAAATCAATAATACTCAAACTCTTTCTTTATTGCCATCATACTCTCCAATGTCTGCCAGCACTATGGCTCTGAATTAGTAACACTCATTATTTTGAGGTGTTTTATCTAAACTTTTCATGGTAAACCATTGTGGCTGATACTTTTTATGCAAGTAGCTGATTGTTGCATTTTTATCTCGGATTTATCGAAATTATGGTGGCCAGTGGACTTTGGAACAGCTTTGTGAAAGCTTGTATAAGTACTTAGCTCGCAAGCGACAATTTATCAACGTATACTAACTGGCACCGTCTGGGCCTAAACCAAACAATGGATGCTGACTTATCAAATTGTCTAGAATGAAAGTTGACGAGTTGAAAAAGATCTTATGTTTTCATGGATTAACGACAAATGGTAGGAAGGAAGAGTTAGTCGCAAGAGTATTCATTGCTATTGAAAACAAAGTTCCTACCGTAAAGAGAGGTTGAGCGCCAGATTGCCACAGAATACGAAGCCAAACGTAAAGCCGGGTGCAAGATTTTGCTTGACCCATTCGGAATTACAAGTGGCTGGGTGAATGAAGAGGATGGAACAGTATTTTGGCCTGTTACTCTCTATCCAGATATATATAATTTTCTAGCAAATCATCCAAATGAACTCACAAGGAATGATATCGCCAACTGTAAGCAGTCAAAAGGCTACAGTTACTACTCGCAGGGTTGGCTATCTCCATTAAATTCTCATCCTATTGCTGATGATAGTGAGTTCTGTTTTCTCAAGGGTACTTGTAGACCATCACAACGGATCAATGATACCCCACATAAACTATGGATCTGTTTGGCAAAACTTGATGGCAATGTTGTCTCAACACATTGCTCATGCATGGCTGGGCTTTCTCAAACATGTAATCATGTTGTGGCAGCTCTTTTTAGGATTGAAGCTGTCAGCAGAATGGGCCTCAATAATCCTTCATGCACTTCAAAGCCATGTCAATGGCTATCTAGTAACAAAGTAGTAAAGCCAATGAAAATAAAGGACCTAAAGCTAAAGAGAAGCAGCTTAGGTGGTAGCACTAGAAAGAAAGAATTAAATTGCTCCCCTAAAAGGAATTTTGACCCATTGGAGCACGTTGATTATAGACTTAACTTGCAGGACATGGCAAAATCCCTTGAGACAGTAATTAATTTCTTGTATTAACCACTACAAATAAGTGTAAAATATCAGTTTCTCTCTGTACATTGCCAACAGCATGAAAAGAGAGAAGACAGTTAGAGCAGATGCGCATTGGTCCCAAAAATTCAATGCCTTTCCCGTCAAAAGGTTGTCAAACAGTTGGAAAAGGGAACATACAAAGTTCTTTGAGCACAGAGTAACAGCACTCCCAAAGCCAGAGTTACCATCTACAGAAGCGCAAAATGTCAAAGTTATTTCTATGGAGACACATTTCTTACTATCTGCCAATGGAGTTGACTTCTTGAATCATATAAAAATGATAAATGTTGAAGACATAAATGCAATAGAGTTGTTGATAAGAGGACAGACAGATAACCAGCATTGGCATTCCTTTAGGAAGCATGTCATCTCTGGATCTAAGGGACATGATGTCAAAACTTGTACGGCAAGTTTGAGAAAAGATGATTCTAAAAGAGACTCTTTGAATACAATCTTCTCCAAAGTTGCTGGGTCCAGAGAAATTAACAATCAATTGCCTGCTCTAAAGTATGGAAGAGCAATGGAGTCAACTGCAATAGAATCATTTAAGGAAGATCTTCTAAGCAACATAAGAATGTAAAAATAACATCATGTGGGTTGTTCTTATGTGAAGACATTCCCTTTGTTGGTGGAAGCCCTGATTCAATTGTTTCATGTGATTGCTGTGGGAAGGCGTGCATAGAAGTCAAATGCCCCTTTTCAATTCGACACACAACACCCTATGATCCAAATGTAAAACTGCCTTATTTGAAACAGATTGATGGTAATCTGTCATTATATAAAATAATAATAATACGAATATTTCAACAGGATAAAAGCTTCAACAAAAATATTGCTGGTTTCAATGCCTGTCCTGCCTAAAAGAAAAGAAAAGAAATATAAAAAGCCTAATTTACAAATTGTTATAACTATGAATAAATATTACGTTGAAAGTCCATGATGATTAATAAAAAGCCTAGATGATCAGAAATTTCTCCATTTTTAAAAACAAATCCAGTTTTTCCTTATAATCCTATTCATTTTCGACAGTTCTTATGTCTATAGGCAAATTGTTGTATACCAGGGCTTCCCAACGGGGTCCAGGTGGACCCCCAGGGGTCCACAGCGCGATTTCAGGGGGTCCACATAAAAATGCTATGAGTGCGCATATGAGTGCATCCTATAAAACATATGAATGCACTTTTCGTAAGTTGCTGGATGAAATAAATAAACGATGGCTAGTGTGGACTGTAACACATCCTAGTCGTACTCACAATACTGAGTAACAGTAAGATTAAGTAACTTTCTATTAAGACTGCAAGTAGTATAATTAGCCATTTCTAATTTAGGTCAGAAAGGCTAGGTCAGCGCCCTGGAGGTCCATGCCACTTTGAAAAAAAATAGGGGTCCACAGCGAAAAAAGGTTGGGAAGCCCTGTTGTATTCCTTTGCTCCCATGTAATAAAATCCTTTTCGCGCATATTCAGTTTTGATGCATGGCAAAGTGGCTAAGCATTTATTGTTTCTAGTGGCCTTGGTGTGTCCATGTAATGTGATGTGACTCTGCAAGGCATCACATATATCATTATTTAGTATGTTATGCACCAGGATACAAGCTCTTTTTATATTTGATCTTTCCGGTGACAGGACACTGCATTCCTTTGCTCTCATGCCAATTATTCTCCTAGCACGCTCATGAAGAGCAGCTAACTTTCTTGACTGACCAGTAGTTGGTTTCAGGTTTAAAATCCCACAATATGTAACAACAGGTACAATCATAGAGCGATAAAGCTTACAAG
>WIPJ01004820.1:145527-171265 GCA_018155075.1 Cassiopea andromeda | reverse complement strand
GCTATGCTATGTTATTATAATATACTATGCTATACCATATCACTTTATAGTCTCAAAAGTATACTATACTATACTATGCTACACTATATTATACTATACTATACTATGCCATACTATACTATACTATGCTATGCTACACTATACTATACTGTACTATGCTACACTATACTATTTATTGCAACATTAAAGATTTTTAGGAATGTACTCAGACAAGTCTAATAGTGACACAGGCAATATTCAGTGAACTATTACGTTTAAACCTTGTTGGTTTCCCTTATTAGTTGGAATAGATACTTATGTATTTCATTTCTTGATGAATAAAAACTACTATACTATACTATACTATACTATACTATGCTATGCTATGCTATGCTATGCTATGCTATGCTATGCTATGCTATGCTATACTATACTATACTATACTATACAATGATATACTATGCTGTACTATGCTATATTACTACATAGTATCAAAAGTATACTATGCTATACCATACCTATATTTACTTCATAGTCTTAAGAGTATACAAATGTATATACTATATTATTTGGATCAAAACGTTAGTACTCCTTTAGTGTTGTTTTCTTGGCAATTTCTTCTCTTTGATCAGTGGTAACTGAAGATTACAAAGTGAGGCACAAGTCCTAACTATGTCATCAGCAAGAGGAAGCATATTTATTGGGAGAATGTTTTTCAAAAGTTTGAATTCGTTACTTCTATTTATGGCCCTTTCAACGTGAATTCTCAGATTTGCAATTTCCTTTGTGGTTTTGCATTCTTCAGCTGTCATCTGAGACTTAACTCTTACCCCTGGTGGAACACTCAACTTGCAATACTAATGAAAGAGATCATCCTGTATCTGGAAACCACAGTCTTCCATTACTTCATCCCCATACTCCAATTTCTTATAAAAAGAACTGTCATTACATATATGCTTGTCGGTGGTCCGTCCACCATAACAGTCTGAAACAAACATGATGAAGCCAGAGGGAGCAATAGCAATCAAGAATTTCAGAGTGTTATGCTTTTTGTAATCTGACCATATAATTGCTTGGATATCAACAGACTTTGTTTGCTCAATGAAAATTTCTGTGGAATCAATAATACACACCACTTTTTGGTACTTTGGCAAAAACATGGATGGCAAATTTGATCTAATGACATCTCTTGGGAACCAAATCAATGAAGAATCACCAAAGAGTCTACTTAAAAGTTTAACCCACGTGGTAAAAATGGCAGAACATGTACCAGGGGAAATGCAAAACCTGTCAGCTAAGTCTTCATTAACTAATCACAATTGTAGTCGCATGAGAACAAACAAGAACCGATCTTTCCAACATACTTTTTGGAAACGGTGCTTTGTCTTAGAAGCTCTTGAAGCAAAAACTCGTTAACTTCCTCACCAGAAAACCATATGTGACAGACATGGCTTGACCCAAGTAAAAATCACATGAAACATAGCAACTGTGGATATACCTGTGTAGAACTTCATTTTGTTATCACTTTTAATGACAGAGAAAGAACATGGTTGTGTCTGTTTTTGTGACGTAACAGCTGTGAGATCTTCAACTTGGCTTTTTGCTATGTTCTTCTCAAGAGATACTGCCTGGAGTTGCTCTGACAGACTTGAGAGTAATGTGCCCTTTTCAAGACAGTCCTTGCAGACATTTGTCACTTCAGATGACTCTTCCCCTGCATCAAACACACAATCAGCACATTCAGGGTCCTTTCGAATCAAAGCTCTCCTTGGATTCTTAGCAGCCTGTTGATATCCTAAGTTTAGGGTTGGATTTGGATTCTCCAAGCTGGGTTTTCCATCAAGAAAGTGCAAAGAACAAACTAAATCGCTTTCACCTGGCATCCATGTGCTATTCTTTTTAGTGGTTCTGTTCATAAGTCGAATCCACTCCTTGATTCAGCATTTACAAGTTTGCTTGGGAAACGATGTAAGGTGTATGGCTGAGGGCAAGGACATTCTTCATGCAATATTCCCGAATGCTCTCCACATGGGACTTTCTTCCATTTTTTCATCCGGTATTGACTGCGTCCACAACCAAACATGGCGCAATTTCCATTAACCATGACTGACAAGTCTAGTAGTACTAATAGGCCTAAGACCGCAGCAGTTTACGGTTGATACATTGTGGCTTGCGAGCTAAGTATGTATAAAAGCTTTCAAAAAGCGGTTCTGAAGTCCACAGGCCACAATAATTTCAATAAATCTGAGAGAAAGGTGCAACAATCAGCGATGTTAAAGTAAAGGTATAGCAGCATGCAAACAGACTTCGTACGATCTTTTGTTGTGACTGCTAAGAAAGAGCAGTTTTTACACCCCAAGTCTAGTCCCAGTCTCCCGCCTGCACGATTAGTCAAAGTGGTCTATTGAAATCTTTGCTCAGGAGTAGGATGATGCATACAGGGCATTGTTTAAGGATATTTCACTTGTGGGGGATTTGATGAAATGGCACTTTAGATGAATGCAGGAACTACAGATAACCATCCTTTCAAAGGCCAAATCATGAAAAAAACTGATTTCTAGTTTATAACTTACATTATCCATTTATAACTTTGTACAAGAAAAGAGGAATCACCTATAGAAACAGCAGGAAAAATGAATTGAGATTTCAAGGCTGTTTAATAAGGCTAAATTTGTTTCAGTCACAAATATTTCAAATAAGGCAAACAAGGAATTCACCAAGTCTAAGGGCATTTTAATGATGGGGCAAGCATGTTCCACTGGTGGGGCAATTAATAGGGCTGGTATGGCATTTCCCCATTATTTTATGGTTAAAAATGCCCAGATACAAGATATAGTATTCCTGCTACAACCTTAGTATCTTCAAATACTGCATATATTACTTATATTGTATAACTGGGCATATAGTTTTGTTGGAAAGTGCTAAGAATAATGTCATTAAAGGAGATGCCAAGTGCATAATATCATGTGTGCTGTATGGAAGAGTGGACGACATATTCTTGGGGTATCTGGTAGCTTTTACGCAAGCTGTTGTTATCAAGGAGAATCTGCACAGAGTCTAGCCAAAGTACTCTTCTAGAGTTGGAGGTTTTACTCCAAAAAGGTAGATTTATTGTTACCATAAAGGCATGTAAGTGCATTGCAAAGCAAAGCAAAAACTATGTATGTTTTGCCAACAGCACTCAATCCAATCTTCAATTTTTTGTTTAAAAATCAGTGAATTTAAAGTAATTCACAACATCTCCAACTACCCATTCTACAGACACCCTAACTTGGCTCATTGATTGATTGAATGCTTCCTGTGCAGGAGTTAGTTCCTGTCTGCGTGCAAATGGGCATTGAAGATGTACCCTGTGCGGATATGCTGGGTCTCCATAGATACACATTGCCTGACCTGCTGGTGAAAATGACATGTGTTGAAGTTGAAGCAGAAGGCCTGACATTGTCATGTCTTCTTCCCTCGACTGGACCAAAGAGGTTTGCAATGAGACCATTTGGAGTAACAATTGATTGGAACTTCAAAGCATGTACTCTTTTATGGCCATTGTACACCATTCTTTGGTTTTCTTTGGGTCGGCATATTGGTCTTACAGTGCCATCTATGAATCCTCCGCAGTTGTCCAATGCAGCACCTTTGTTGTGTATGCCATCTGCATACACTTGAAGGCTTTGTGGAGATAGCCAGCCCTGATTGAGGTTGTACAGCAAATCACCGAATCTATCGAGCAGATAATCAATGACTAGGTTTGTTATCATGCACAACTGTGGCACTGGCCTACCAAAGCTTGGGACAAGGTCAGCATTCCTGCATGGATACGTATACTGCTTCAAACATATGCATAATGCTTCTATGGATTCAACCAACACTCCATTAGGGCACTTGAAAGGTTCTGGAAGATGTAATGCAGCAGCAAGTCTGTAAATATCCTGCTTTCTGAACCAAAACTCTACCTCACACTCATCATTGCGAAGATCTTCTAAATTAAAATGTCCATACTTATAGCATGGAAGACCTCCGCGCAGATTCCTATGGCGGTTGGCCTCATAATGAATGAAAAAGTCTTCGTCATCAATTTCGCCATCATCGTGCATTAAAACAAGAAACTCATCCTCCATCTTGTGGGAAAACTGAACTTTCGTTCCTGATTTGATTCGTCTTGATCAATCGTAACTACAGATTGGCTAGCTCATCAAAACGCCTCAGCTACATTAGTACCTAGTCCCCCGTGAGTTGCCTTCATACTGCGCATCGCAAATCGTAAATTCACTAATATTACCTGAAAGTGGGGGTTGGGAGGGGAACATATCTATATTATTGTTGTATAATGCACAAGCACCTGTGTGTATATTCTCAGATTTGATTTATTCAGTGATAACTTCATGTGTAGATGTTTGGTGTGCATGCCAATACTAACTTGAGTTTCAATTACAATGTCATGAATCAATTACTTATTCTAAAGTGGCTTTGCAGATTCTTGGTGTGTTATATATACTAAATGATTTGTCAATTATACCTTCATATATCAATTATCACCCGTACCGTGTCTAATCAGTCGATCATATTGAGGTTTATCCATTGATTAATCCTGCTTGTATCGAGCTGAGTACAAGTACTCAGAGTACTGTCAAGTGCTGTTTTCCAGTAGCCTCTCTCAACAGGCTCTACTACAATAATGGCGGCAGTGGCTAAGTTTACAATGGAGCAGTTGGATCTCATGGAGCAAGCATATAAGGATGGGTTGTGCTCCACGAATATGTCTATCCATGCTGAAAGGTATGAAAGCCTTTCACTTAGAACAAATGTGGAACTGTCGAAGCTTAAAACATGGATAAACAATCGGAAGAGAAAGGAAAGTCCATGCTCGTCTGCTGCGTTGGACTCTGGTGGTTACAAAAGTGTTAAAAGAGCACCCTGTAGTAGGAGAATGAGTGCATGGAATCTTTTTCTGAGTAGAGCTTTTAAAGGAGGTATGTAAATCCTGTAGGCTTTAATAGGGCACCTCATAATAATAATAATAATAATACTATATTTTTACAGGGTAATTCAATCAGCTATAAATATAGCTGCTATCAAGAGAAGCCCTGTATCTCATCTTATCGTCTCAATAAGTTGGGCCTAATCGCTTACTAAGATTAAAAGTTAGGGGCCAGGGTGCATTTCTGGCAGGAGCAGACGTTAAGAATGTGGCCCACCACTAATTACGAAACAGGTTATGGTAGGGTAAGGGTTAGGTTGACTCCAAGCAGGGTCGTAGCCAGGGGGCCTGGTGGGTAAGACCCCACTGAAGTATCAAAATGTTGCTTTGTGGCCCCCTGAGAATATTTCATAGCGAGAATTATTTGCTGCTGTTTCTGCATCTTTCTCTCTCCATGAGACTAAGCCTTTACAATTCATGCATTGATTCTTTAAACTTCAACTAGAGTAGATTCTGGGATCACCTTCCTTCCCTGCTTAGAGACCAACAATCAAGATAACCTCCACCTCGCTTGAAAAGTGGCATTTTCTGACGTTCGAGAATGTATGAGCTTATACGGTTTTTGGGTGCAGGCACCCACTCTACTCTGTCTCTGCTCACAAGCAGCTTACCCATTCCATCTTATCAGGAAGTTGTTACCAGGGACAAAGAAGCAACCGGGAGTGTAAGGGGGAAGTATTACACTCCCAACCGTTGGAACTTTAGAAATTTCAGGTAGGAATAGGTAACTACATTGTCAAAACAAGGTAAATTTTGAAAAGGTGAAAGCTACATAATGCTTGTAGAACAGGTGAAAGACGCTATTGCTAAAGAATGTATCAACTATGTATCGAAAAACCAGCCAAAAGTAGTACTTCCTGTCAGCTGAGAACCTGAATTTTGAAAATTTCTCCCTGGACCCAACTATAGTGGGTTCTGGATATAAACGAATGTGTAGCACATGTTCTATAAATTCTCCGTAAAAGATCAGTAAAATTGCTCTCTTATGAAATAATATGTTTGCAAAAACCAATCTCAAAACAGCATTTTACGTCCTTCTGCGAGGCTTACTTCAGACATTATTTATTTGGGCCCAGTCATGGTGGGCCCTATAATAGATACATGCTAATGTCTATCACACTGAACTTATTTGATAGCCATGTTTGCATTACAGCTCCTTTTGCTCTACTTGTCTTATGACAAACTCTCCTGAGCCTAGTATATATAAATAACCATAAGAAATTGCTTTTAGACATAGGAATGAAAAGTGATAAGTGACTATGGAAGTATTGACCAGTGCAATATATAGCTGGATAGAATGCCCCCTAGCTAATTATGGTGGAGGCAATGCTTGGCAGGGACCTAAGCATTTTTGAAGCATAGACTTCCAGCATTGTATTGGGAGAGGGTAGTATTGCAACAATGTCTATGGGAATCAAAGTGGAAAAGTTAACATACTAGTACAAGCAATAAAATGCCCCAAATACAGTTGCCATAAATGAAAGTACCATGTTTTACATAAGGGATGCATTTATGTTTAAAAAGTAAATATAGAGGTGCATGCTCTTGTGTATGAAAGTGATTTTCACTTTAATATACCATGCTACTTAATACTATTATAGAACTGAAAGATGTACCAAAAGAAGAGAAGAGCAGAAAGGCAAAAGAGATGTATGAGAGATTGTCTGTGGAGGAGAAGGAGAAATTGGAGGCAGAAGCAAAATCCAGTGTGGACCTCTAGAACATAAATGGAGATGAAGCCAAGAAATGCACAAGTCACAGCATGCAGAGAGTATCAAAGAGGTTCCTTTTGTCTAACATTCTGTTGGTGAATTATTGTGATTATTGCTATTGTGATTAAATAGTCCATTCCTTCAAAAAACAGTCATGAATTGGGTATAGCCAATGTAGGTTGGTGTTAGGACTACTCCCAAGGGTCATCAAGCTCTTGAAGCCCAGAAGAGGCCCTCAGAGGTAATGTAAAGATGGATTTGTGTTGTAACAGATAGAGGGAAAATGAAGATGAAGCCCAATCTTACTGAATTGCAACAGGCCTTGAGTGCTTTTGTAGTGCCACTGGGCCAAACTCTCTTACTCCACTATTTTCAGTACATAGGCCATACTTGTTTTGGTACAGACCTATGAATGAAAAAGTGTCTATGAATGAAGCTGTTTGTTATGACTTCTATAGTTTCCCCTTTTTATCTGCAGATGCAATACATGGAGCAATTTGGGTGCATTGGATTTTGTTTGGCAATGAAGCCAAGTGGCAAGTTAGTAACAGCATCAACATTGAAAGGTGAAGGGTTCCTTATGTCTGACAGTGCTGTAAAAAGAAGATTCTCTGAGTTTTGTAGTGAGTATGCAGGTTTATAAAGATTTGCATATCACTTATGAGTGTAGCAAGTTTCAGGCATTATGGAAAACTTTAGAAATATGTATATTAAACAAAGTTCTAAAGTAGTGTTTGAAGGTGTGAAGCTGGTTGAATGTGAGCACTATGGCCTGAAAGGAAAGGGAGAGAAAGAGAAAAAGAAGAAAAAGAAAAGAAAAGAGGGTGAAATGAGGAAGGAAGTGAACAGTTTGGTATGCAGTAATCTGCTTTCAGATTGTATCTACAGATGATAGTAAGACTTGTAGCAATCCCATGTGATTGTGCACTTTGTTTTTGCTTTTGGGTGTTGTATATGTTACTAGCTGCATTATGCACACCTCACTCTTCTTGCAGTTTGTTTTTGCTGTGTGGATGAACACTAGCATCTTTACTTCATTCATGCTCTACTGAGTTTTACTGATGAGCCATTCATTAGTGAAACTTTGCAAAAATTCTGTACATTGTTTTTCTCTTGCTTAGGGGCTCTTGGGTGTAACTGATATTTTTCTACTGCACTTGTATATATTTCTATAAGAGAACTTTCCCACAAGCAAGGTTTGAGATGAGAGTATCATTGTAGCATAGATAAAACTTTCTGGTCATATCCTGTAAATTCTTGGATTGTTAGGCTGGGTGTACACATGATGAGGCCTAGCAATAGTGCAACTGCAGCCCAGTGTTCTAAAGCTCTACACATGCATACATACATACATACATACATGCAAAGATAATTTATTTTACCCAGGTCAAGTCTTTTTGGCAGCAAAAAGCAGATGTGGACCTGTAAACTAAATATTATAATGAGAATATATGAGCGTGAAAAAATTAATTGAATCCCTAAGTTGAAAAGGTGAAATATTTTCTATGTATTTCAGAAGTTGACACGTCTAAGTATTTGGTTGGGGAATTGGTATAAGTACTGGTAGGTTGAATCCCGTAGCAAAAATTTAGTTTCAATCATTGGTTACTTCTTGCTTGCTTTAGGGTAGTTACATATAGTTAGAATCAATAGAAATAAAAAGAGGAAAAGAAAGAAAAAAGACAAAAAAAGGAAAAAGGAAAAAAGTATGTCCTAACAGTGGTTGGACTCGCTCCTTTCTGTATTTCTTACCAGTGGTTGGACTCACTCTTTTCTTCCTGGCATGGGTTGTATTTCAACTATTAGAACTAAGGATAAATGAAGTTCTATTATACTCTAGATGTTCCTGTGAAAAAGCAGTATACAAAGCTTGAAGTGCGCATCTTCCTTAACAAGAAGTACAGTAAGGATAAGTTCATAACAGCAGATGTCGTTTTAGTAGATCTGTTAGCAATTTCTATATGATATCAACAGCTATAGTAAATGGGTATCTGAAGCTACAAATGAATAGAGGTTAACACTAGAATGTTTCATCTCTATTTTTCTAAAAACATTGCAGGGTTGATTAAAGATTTTACAATATCCTGTAGTCCTAGCATGAAATTGATATGAAGACGATTGTTAAGGCAGTTGGCCCCTTTTAGATCTGGCTAATACATTGTATGACTGTCCTTTATCTCTTTAAGGTTTAGTCGCTGGTATGCCAACACCTGTGCCGTACAAGAACTATCAAAAGACATTTTTGGTCAAAGGCTGGCCAGAAGATGTTCCATTCAAAACACCAGCACAAATGGGACCCGCACAGCTGGAGAAAGTAAAGTCTGTCAAAGATGATATCAATTTTGTTATATTTGACCATTTGGTGTGCCAACCAGTCTGTCTCAGTGGATGGCAACAGTAGTATTGCAGTGACTGAATCACAAGAAGAGTTAGATGGTGTTCCAACAAATGTTACCGAAGAGCACAGGAGTAAAGGTGGAAAGAGAGGGAAGAAATTATCATTCGTTAAACGTGGCAACATCATTCCTGTCTATGCTAGCCATGACGGTGATTCCATGGAAGAGGAAGGTGAAGATACATATCGTTTTTGGTTGTTTCAATGTAGCAGCAAGGTCAAAATTGACGGAACAATGACAGGTAAATGGCTTGCACAATCAGAGGAAGACCGGTCGTTTATTGTTTTACCACAACGTCATTCCAATTTTGAAGCAAATTTCATGGTTAGCAATGGGAGGAGGCATGTGTTGATGGCTGATGAATATGAAAAGATAGAGGATGGGAAATACGGACTTATGGTATCTACTATTGACAAGTTGCAGATGCTTGCGTTGAACTTGTAGTTTCATATTATTTGCATACTGTTCCCAAGTTCAGTATCCAAATGTCCTTTACCCATCGTTACATTATTCTTATATTTGGCTCTGTTTTGTACACTTTCATAAATCACTGTACCTTTTGAGTTTGATGACAACCGTGAAATTCACCTTCATGCTATTTATACAACTTTAATAACAGCTGAAGAATGTTTTCCCCTAACATTCATTTGCTTATATGTTCACCACACATTCGCCATGAATCACTGGGTGAGCATTCTTCAGCTTTCAGAAAGTTAGGATTTATCATGATAATTGTATTTCCCATATCAATGTTTCAACTTCAGTAATCCCTAGTGACTCGGTATCTGTCAATATCTGAATATCAGAGCCATTCCTTCTCTATTACTCATGTACATTACCTATACTGCTCTTAAGAGGGCATTCAATTATCATTTACTAGGAGCTTCTTGCGATCTTACATTACTTCATATAATAGTAATATGGGTATCATCAGTTAACGCACTTGCTTTGGATCCATGTATGTCTCACGGATCTACAAAGTAGAGCAGTTACACGAACCCTCTGCGATACCACAAGTCATTGCAATGCAATAATGCTTTATTTTTCCATATTGTATAATAGCCAGTGCGCTGGATGATATCCAATGTAGTATTGCTTTAACATTTGTACCAGAGAACTGAATAATATCCTTTTTAAAAGTTGAGAACTATAGTTAGAAGCATTGTTTGTCGTTACTAGTATCGTAGTAGTTGTCCTTACCATCCATCAATGATGCATTCAAACCTAAGTGTAAATGACATTTTTGAGAGCAAATGCTCACGTTCCTTTTCAGAGAGAGAGGGGGAGGGGGAGAGCGCAAGAGCTTAATGGCTTACATTTGCTATGGATTTTAATTTGCTATATAAAGTATTAATCGTCTATGATTATTAAATGATAGCTGTGCACTCTAAATACTTAAGTCTGGCATATATTCAGTTTAATATTCGTACTTCTATTCGTGTCATGTAATCAGTTGTTTACTTCAGTCGCAGACTTCTTTGTGGATGTCTGCCATACTTATTAGCTATATAAACAAGCAACATATGGCAGGAGAAGAGAGATATTTGTACAACTGTGTGAAATGTAGACCCTGATGAAGGTTGAAGCAGACGTTATTCCCATTGGACCAATATCTGCTAGTAAGAAAGACTGTTCACGGAAAATACTGTGACTAAGATCTTTGGAGCATGGCTTACTTTTTAATAACTATATCGCAAGTTTGATAATATTTGGGTCCTCACGCCCCCATCAGGACATCCCTGCCTATTTTATTATGAAGTATGGGCCGTTTTTTTAACTTCCTTTCGTACTCTACTCCTTTTATTATTTTTATTGTCTACTTCCTTGCTGTGCTTTCCATTCCTTTTGTTCTTGGTCTGGACCCTTATCATAGTTGTTTGCCTTCTCTATCTAGCATCCTTTTTATGTATACTGTCGAAATGCATATTGATAAAATGGTACAGTATAGCTTGTTGGTGAAATGCATTGTACCTTGTAAACACTTTGGCAAATTTGTAACCTCACAATAAGGCAAGTCAATTTATGGCTGCCCTATATCTCAAGAGTGGTAGAACCTTTCACACATTGCTCACTGTGAAAGCGCCAGGTAGGTGTTACTGACTATGTCTTCAAAAAGGTGCCGCCTCCCTTTGCATAGGTGGTTGTGTTTAGGAACAGTTTACAGTTAAGGGACAATAGAAAGCTTCTTTCTATAGTCACTGAATTAGAAAATACAACAAGATAGTAAATGATTGAGATTCAAAGTTATGGGCATGCAAAATCATTCAGTAGGGGGGCACTGCCCCCCATGCCACCTCCTTGCTTCATGGCTGAAAGAATACAATGGAAAGGGAATGCATTGCAGTATCGTGGAGTTTTGTAGTTAAAGCGTAGAAAACAATTTCAGACTAGACAATGAAGAATTCGTTCCTATTACTGCCATGTTTTATGCACTGCTTTCCTCACAGGTATTGTAAACATATGGGCCAGGACGTATCAGACGCGGGCCAGCCAGAGTTTTTCGGGCATTAGGCTAAAGTATCATTGCTAGGGCACATATAAATGGCACAAATTCTCCAAAGAATAGTTCTACACATTCTGATGGGGGGCGTGTTTCAAAGACCGTTAAGTTAGCATGCTATTTGTCCCATAAGAAATAAAATGCATTAGTACGAGTTAAATTCTAAAGCAATATCATATTTGCATTGCTTTGGTACAGGTATATGTGGAAAAGGGTATCGATTTACCTGTGCTTTTCGTCTACAGGGTCTTAGCTCTTTCCATGTTCTACATAGAAGTCTATTTAAGTTTAGGCTGAATGGAATAGGTTGCTTATAGCCATAAGCGTAGTAGGAGGGGGAGCAGGAGGGGGCTGCAGTTCTATAGATGCTCATTGCATTCGGGCAATTTTTCCAGAAGGACATTGCTGGTGACGCTGCTGTTTAACTATTTTTCCAAAACATTTCACCTTCACACACATGGGTGAAGTCACCACATATGAATATTTAACCTATTTCAACTAAGCAATATGAAAACTCTTGCGAAAGGTGCCCTCGTTTAATGGAGTGCACCCTGACTTACAAGGGATGGGATCAGCAATTAACTGTCCGTTAATGTTTCCCGGGGCTGCTACCTTAATCTCTATGATCCATTGAACGCTTTTATTTATGCTTTCCTAAACTAACCAGCTATGAAGAATGGCAGAAGGATGAGCTATCACGTGTGCAGAGGCTGTGTAGTGACTATATCACTATATAGGCTCCTCCGCAATCACTCTGTGAAATATCGCTGGTTCTCTCGTTAAAGAGGACTGTATTCAATTCAATAAATTCAGAGGAATATAAATTCGACTAATAACCCAAAGGGTCCAATTGTCCAAGCAGTAATTTATAAAATGTTCAAATTTACTTGTTCTTGAGTCGTCGTCTTCTTCGTCTTTATTGTCATCTCAATTCATTTGCTTCATACTATTCATAGTTCCATCCCTAGTTCCCTCTTGTTTCCACTCTCACACCGAATGACTGACCCCAATTCAACAAATTAAATCAAAATAATAAACGACAAAACAGCCTCAGCCTCAGCCACCAACCTTTGCTTGCAACAAACCAAAAGAAAAATTAAAAGGAAAAATAAATTGAAAACGAGGCAGCACCATAATTTCTTACACACTCATCTGCAAAAGACATCTTTCATTCATACAATCTTCCCCTCAGAAGGCGGGCACAGGGATTATTTTTATTCAACTCCTTCCACCATAGAGGATGCAACAAGACGGTACATAGCTCATCAACCATAATCTCATTATTAATCATCCTTCTTACATACTAGGGTTAGGGTTTTCAGGGTTAGGGTTTCTTTCTGTAAGCATCCGTGAAACGATCAATACATAATATCATCGAAAACATTTCAGTGATAAAACATTTAGATAAAAGCTCCAAAATTATACCATTTTGGAATCGAATTTCAAAAACAAAGGGCTGCAAAGTGGAAGCCAGCATTTTATAATGACAGCATGTTTAACATACAACACATACCTAATTTTAGTGTGCAGTGATAACCAATTTGTGCAGTGATAAGCTCAAAACGTGTAGTGACAAATTATGGAATGTGCAGTGATAAGAACGGAAGAACGGTGCTTAGCCATTTTGGTCATACTTGGAAAAGAGTCCTGACTTTTTGTACGTACATATTGCAAAGTTTAACTGCTTGTCCAACGTCTCCTTTGGACAATGCCCCATAACCATGACAAAAAATATTCAAAAATCGTAGAATACCTTATAGACCTAAATTTCTTGAAAAAATTGGTACCAGATCACGGAATGTACTGTGAATTGCAACTGCTCAGTTTACTTGACTTTTCTTTTACAGTATCCCTGTTTTTAGTAATTTTAACTTTCTTTTTAAGCTACTGGAAAAATATATCAAAATAATCCATAACACGTGATGGTATATATATACCAGGCCCCCTATTGGTTTTACCCCATCAGAATGCTTCATTTCTTGTGACATGTGCAGTGATAAAATTTCCTTAACATTAGGTATGATACAACATCACATACATGTCCTAAAAGTACTGGTGTTACGTGTCTCTTCTCTGTCTAAGTGAAATATATCACTCCTTGAGAAGCCTATGGAGTAAACTCCTCTTGCAACTATGGAACAGTTTCTAAAGATTCCAGTAATGCTGTATTTTATGAATTGCAGGAAGTTGTATGCAAATTAAAATACATTTCTGGTCAACAAGATGTTTAAAAGCTTTGTTTAGTACAGTATGGTTAGAAAGCATACAGCTGTTGGTGAAAAAGTTAAAATTTAGCACTGATCTGTTGGTATGGAGTTATATCCCCACCAAAATTAAAGTGTCACTTACCTACCTGCTTTTCGCAAGGTGCAACCTTAGTTTTGCCCTTCGATATTCCTCTTTCACATTCCACCGTTAAAATCTCAAAATTCTATATGTATGTTTGATAATGCGATCCAAGGTTGGCAATTCGACATTCAAACTAGGCAATTTGATATGCAAGTTTGGAAATTCGGCATTCAAGCTTGAGCATTATACATGAACCTGGGGTGCAAGGTATGCCCACTATATCGGGGTGTACTCAGTGGCGTACCGATAGTTACCCCCTACATGGTGGTGTACTCCACCAACTGCACACTTTTGATATATGTCAGATATATGTTCCTTTTTTTAAGAATACCCAACTGTTGCAGAGTCTCACAATTCTTTAATTGTATAGGCTCTGCGACTTGTATTTTAACTTTTCTTGCATACCATAGGCGTCACTTCACCAGAAAATCAAGAATGTTATTCAAGCCTCTTGACAAAGATGCAAAACATCAATGGAAAATAATAATCAATACTGTATAGAAGTGTAACTCAGTGTTGTAGAAGGGAAGCACAGCCTTTTAGCCCCCAGCTGTAGTAGAAGGGAGCGCAGCCCCCAACCTTCGTATTTATCTTCTAGGTAACAGACAGATAAAATGTGTCCTTTGAAGGCAAAATGCTTTATTAACAGCTTGTGAGACATAGTTACTTCACAAGTTAAGAATGGTCTGTACTGAATTTTGACAGACAAAAGAAAGTTTATGAATGAATGTGTGCACTCCTTTGTATAAGAACCGGTAAAATCGAGGTACAGGCTGGCTGTTGTTTACTTTATCCAAATTCTGAGACTGAACTGTTCTTAAGTTGTTCTTACATTAGTAGCATGTAGGCCATTTTTTATTGATTCAGAGCCCAATGTTACCACCAAGATGATGTCTCTTGCATATTAATGTATATTATTGAAAACGCTTACAAACAAGTATAAACTTGAATTTTGGCGGGGATGTAACGCCACATCTTGGCACCATATATCCATTCATTAAAAAAAGGAAAATCTTTTGCGATGTACTTTTCTAGGAAGTTGTATGCAAAATAAAATACATTACCGGTCAACAGAAGCTGTCATGCCACACAAGATATTCCAGTAGTCACACATACTATTGTGTATGGAAGAGAAATAAACAACTCAACTTCATTGAGCAATAAGTACTTGACCATAAGGAGATATGAATTAGCTAAAAAATAATTAGCAAACCAGAATAGCTTACGATTTCCTAATTATAATACAACTAACTGTCAATCATGCAATCGGACCCATGAATTTATTAAGAGTGACGTATTTAGCAACGCTATATCAACTACTATTAAGGAAGGTACTTTCTAAGAGGTGTTTCCTGGTATATAAGAGCTATCATGTTTAGCGGTAAGAGGAAATATCTAAAGTTTTAATTTATATGAATAATACACCAAAATAACAGCTGATAATCCCATTGCAATGAGGAGTACTCGCAAGTGTTGAAACAACTGTGGGTTGGACATAAGGGGTGCTGGAAAAGGGAGGGCATGTCAATGTTTACCCTACATAGACCGAGAATTGTCATTGACAGGGGGACCTATGAAAATAAAGTTACAAAGACATAAGCACTAATCACTGTCTTCGAAGCAAAACATAGAAAATGAATTGTTAGTGTTGTACTCAGTCTCTACATCATACATATCACACATATCTTCTTCAGCATCATCTTCGTCATCGCTATCTTGAATACCTGATGCAACTCTTTGAATGAATGGAGATATTGCTACAATGCATGGTACATTTACCTCTCCTTCTATACCAGCATTCTTGAAAATCTCTCGGTTATAGCAAATCAAACTCTCCAGATCAAGCAGCCTATACATTAAAATGCTTATAGCTCCTCTGCTGTAATTGCCTTCCTTTGAAATGGACTTTAGGCTATCAATTGACTGCATGACTTGTTTTTTCTCTAAAGTAAGATTCTGTAATGTACATATTATGTCTTGTTTACACAATTCAATCTCTTCTTTTGCCCTTCTACGCATGACGCTCAATTCTACAGCCCTCCAATTAACATCTGATGCAATACTGTCGTCTCCAAAGCTAGGTAGATTGTCGTAAAGTGTGCTCTGAATATCTAGTGTTTCCTGGTAGTCAATAGGAAGAGCATGTTCGGGTGCCAGATTCATCTTACCAGCTGGTCTTGAATTGTATTCACGTAGTACATGCTTTATGTTCAAAACGTTATTATTAATACTACGTGTAAGAATCTTCGCAATCTTTTGTCCAGCTGAAATGCAAATAAAATTGATAAATTAATCATTCTCCATCCTGTTACTGTTAAAAACACGAATTCAATTGTGAGCCACACCTAAAGCTTCAGCAATGCAATATAGATGACAACTTACCATAGAGTTAGACCTTTCAGTTCCCAAATGGAACTGGAGAACCATATGGAAAATAAAGTTGCAGAAACAGATGCGAGATTGTACTGACAATAAAGATATACCTTTTATACTTAAATATATAAATACATTCATACTAATTTCAGGAAAGCGTACTTGAGTATCTTCTTTTTAATGATAGTATAAACCATCGATCAAATGCCATTGCCCGAAGCGTCTCAATTATTTCCCGTCTCTCTTCAAACTCCACCTTACTACTGTATTCTTTTATGCTCGGTTGATCGACCTTCCAACGTCATCGCACATTGTTTTTCTTCTCTAATTTCCGCAACTGTTCTACACCTCTACATAAAAACGCAGGAGAGATTATTCACTTCCACCAAAACTTAGAGAAATATTGTAATTTGTTCTATAACAGTGTACAATGAAATGGAACCAGCCTTATAGGATAATCTATTGATGACTAGAGAAGGAAGATTGAAGTAACTGTACTCGGCGTGGTACAGACATAATATGAAAGCTTATATACTCAATGTAAAGATAAAGGAATAGATTTTCCACCTCACCTTCTCATCCTATTTAGAACAAGACTTATCAGTAATGCATCACCAACATCTGCTGATGTGTCCACAGAATCGCTAGAACACAAAGAAATATCTATAAAACAACACCTCATGCATTATGGTCCTCTAGGGCTAATTTTAACGGTAAAGTAATAAAGTAGCTGGCTAAGCCAGTAAATAGTCAACCTCACCTGTTTGTGCATCAACAGGAGACGAACATATTTCGTTTGCCAATCCTCTTCTGCTATGGTACTGTTGCCTTTTCAAAATAAAAATCTGGATTAGGAAAGGTCTATAAGGAAAACAGCCACATTACCAAACTGTAAAACAACGTCCACTATTAATTACAACTGCTTAAATCAAAATGAAAATCAGTCATTTTTAACAGCACAGCCTACCTTTTGATACTGTTTCTGACATATGAAACAGTTCAGTTTCCCACTCAATAACTTGGTTTTCGTCCGCTAGAAACAAAATTCCAAGTATAGCTTAGCATAATAGTGCAAGATTGTAGATGCATTTTAATTTCCAAAATCTTTCTGGCTCTAAAAGTGGGAACAGCACTCAAAAAGATATATAATTCAACACAAAGTAACATAGGACAGCTATCTAGTGGATATCTGTTTTCTTCGCTTACAACGTACCAAATCAGCCAGCCACTTGCAGTACACTATATCCGGATTACACTGTACTAATCAATGGCTTGCACCACACTTAGGACTAGTGTACAAAGAATGAGATATACTATGCACAGCATTTTTCCAAGTATGCTAAATATTTGCACATATTTTTGTACCTGGCAACTCCTTCAGTAGGTTTAACAGTTCTGTAGCTGATGTTGTTAGTGCATTCTTCGCCCTTGCATGACGACTAACGGCCAACTGCCCTGAAAATGAATCAAAGAAAATTTGATATGCACTTTAATAGTTATTAACATATATTTAAGAAATTAAACTGAGATGACACAAGATAAAACTGCCACATAAAACCTGTTGTCATTGAAACCTTACGAGAGTAGTATAGAAGAGCATCAGTTAGCACATCCTGGCGATGGGAAGCAGTCATCTCCCTTGTCATAGAGCTAAACTGTCGTAAATATGACCAAAGCCGCTCACACTGCTCGCCATTTGACAGACCCACACTATCTTGATAAAGAATGGAATACCTCATCTGAAAAACTAATTTTTCCACCATAAGATAGGAATATCATATGCCTGACATGATGTGGAATGTGCATATGCATGAAATTCTGGAACCATGAATTTCACTCTACCAAGTACTTTATCATTTTGTGTCAGCTGAAAATATAAAGAAGCTCAGTACATAAGATACTGATGTCTCACAAATGAATACTAAAAATACAATGAAAAAACTGCATAGGCAAACAGAAGCATTTTCTGTACGAAAAGTTCAGTCACACAGTCAAGCATGTTAAAGTACTAAAGGAATATTAACCATCTCATAGTATACTAAGATAAGGACAAACCTTGATATGGCGGCTGAGCTTACATCCAATGTCATAAATTACATTCCTATTCATCTTGTTGTTATTGTCCATCTGCATGAGTTGCTCAAGAAGATATTGCAAGAAAGAAAATTTCAATATTTCAGACAAGGCATTCAAGGAATTATCCATGCTCAGTGAAGATTTACCAAGTTTTCATTCAATTTCAAAAAGGATCAAGGAACTTGATGATCACGTTGTCATAGTTGATTGTCCTAATGGCATTGAAGGTGTCCAAACTTCGTCGAAAAATTGTGAAAGGCTTCAAAAAGATGGTGTCATCAAAGACTGTGTTTCAATCAAGTTTTCTGGTGATGGAACATGGGTGGGGAAAAGACTACATGTTGTACATTTTACATACACAATTATAGAGGAAGGGAAAAGGGCCATGGCTGACAAAGGAAATTATTGCTTAGCTATGTTGAAAATAAAAGAAAACTATAATGAAATTCGTCATGGCCTTGAGGATTTAATAAATGATATGCGAGTCCTCAATGAGATTACTGTTAATGTTGGATGCTGAGAGTTATTTACTATTTAGGGGGAGACTGGAAGTTTCTTGCCTATGTTTGCGGTATTGGTAGGTGCAAGGACTGCTGACAAGAGTTCAGCCTGGCAGAGAAGAAGCAGATACAGTTGCAAAAATGCACCACTGTTTGATTTTATTCCTATGAAGAATGTTGTAATAAATGTTCTGCACCTATTCTTGAGAATATCAGATGTTTTGATCCAAGAACTGATTATTGAACTGAAACGTTCAGATGCAATCAATGATCTTCAAATTTTCAATAAAGAGTTTGACCGTGAAAAAATGTGCATATGGCAAAATATGAAAATTTTCTCAGGAAAGAGTTGAACATATCTTTCAACTGGAACATAAACCGTGATTCCAAAAAGCTTGAATACAGAGACTTGACTGGTCCTGAGAAAATAAAACTTGTTGAAAATATAAACTTGAGCTCCCTCTTAGTAAACCAAGATCTGGCACTTAAAATGCAAATTCTCTGGGACTGTTTTTTCAATCCAATGAATTAGATCAAAGGATATTCATTTGATAAGGTCAAAATAGACACCATAAAAGCTGGACTTGTTTCCTGGTTTGATGACTTTCTGGCGTTGTTTCAGAGTAAAGATATCACTCCCTATATACATGCCTTTGTAACCCATGTTCCAGAATTCCTCGGGTTACATGGAAGCTTGAATCTTTTCAACCAGCAGGGACTAGAGAAGGTTAATGATGTAACAACAAAGATATTTTTCAAAGGAACAAATATGAGAGGGATAGAAGCACTTCGCCAGTCTATGCTAAAACGCCACAGAATACATGTTTTGGAATCAGAGGGTCATATCAGAGAAAAAAGAATTATGAGATGCAGAAACTGTCAAGGGAATGGCCACACAATATTGACCTGCATGAATCAATGCTGTGATTGTGGTACTGTGATTTGCTGTAAACATTTAATAAAAGTAGGTAATGTGTGGCTGAAAGAATGCAGTCAATACTTAATGGTGTGATCAGCATAGCTTTTGTTTGTTAACATTTTAGGTTGTTCATGATAGAGTGCAATAGTTTCATTTGCTGTTGCATTGGTTGCATTACTAGGTATAATAAATCCTCAGTAAGCATATCACTAGAGTAAGCACCTACACTGAAATAAGCACCCAACACCTCAACTAAGAAAGATGGGGCCTTATTCGAAACTTTGGCCCAGACTGAGTTTCTGAGATGTAAGCTTTAGTCTTGCAGAAAAGGGGAGGGCACTTAATTGAAAGAGTGGGAATAAACAACAAAGTTTGTACTTCTTTTCCTTATTGTCAGTCAGTAATTAGATTGACTATAGCAGAGAAACTTTTAACACAATCAAAATATATATGTATGTAAGCTACTGTTCTCTTCGAGTTTCTCAGACAACCAGAACTAAGCCACCTGCTTGAATAAGTGACCCCTTGCAGCTTAAACATTTATGTAGGTTCTTGGGCACTTATACAAGGATTTATAGTACTTGTATTTTATATACCTAATCAAGACATTATACTCATTATTTTTGTTCAACATAAAATTTTCAAAATTACAGTTATTGCGTTGAACAAATGGTAGTTATCTTCTTCTTTCATAGAGAGTTCTGTTACCATCACCTCTGACAAAAACTAAATCAATAGGTGGTTGTTGCTCATTAGCGACTTCAACATAAGCTCCACCCTGATACAAAAATTCTTTAATTGGCTGTTTTCTGGTCATCTTGATCTTTAATGTGTTATCCACGACATACGCAAAGTCACCAGCTGAGTTGAAGATTCTCTGATGCCAACCCTTTCCCAGATTCTGATCCAAGTCAGAAATGCTTTCTGGAACGACGTATTTGTGCCCTCTCCAATGCAAAGTTGGTAGGCCATGCACAAAACGTTGAAACACATCTTCATCAACTTCAACTTGACTTTTGACTTCTGGATTGTTAAGCCTATGACTCCAAAGCTTCTGCTTTCTTGAGATTCTAACTTTCTGGCAAAACATTGTGAATCTCTCTTCCATAGTCTTAGGAGATGGTAAAGTCAACTTTCTCTTTAACGCAAGGGGACACAAAGTACCATCAGTGTTAGGAATCCATCTGTCATACTTGGTCGAGTAACCAACATATTGAATCTTCACCATTTTTCGCTGGTGATCGTTTTCAACAATTTCGACGTCGTAAAGATCTCCCTTTTTCCATGTTGCTTCATGTGAACAAGTATGCAATCTCTTGCTTGGATATTCCTCTTCGTAACGACTAATTTTTCTCACCACTCTCTTCGGCCTGGCAGCCATTGTAGAATTTGCCGTAATCCATCAACGATTTAAAAGAACCAGTCAAATGGTCAAATGTCACTATACTTCGAAAATGAGGCGAGCGAGCAGATGTCTCAGTTGACAAAGAGAAAGTTTCATACGGTTTGTAACTGTTGGGTATGTAGGTCAATACAGAATGGGATATGTAGCATGATTTCATTACCTAATTATTTATGCTCCAGTGGCTGAGCTTACTTTCTAGGTTTTGATTTAGTCATGGATGTTTTTGTGAGTGAATTTTGGGTGTGTAGTCCAATACTACATGGGATGTCAGTTACAACATTTCGAATCAATTAGTTATTCTAAAGTAGCTTAGCTTATATTCTAAATTCTGATTTATTGGGATTACCTTTGTGTATGGATCCATATACTAAATGAGTGTTCAATTATAACTTCATAATCCGATTAGTTATAATCAAGTGGATAAGTTTATATTCTATGGTTTGATTTCTTGTGGGGTAACCGTCTGGTGAGTAGTCTAATACAAGAAGAGTTCTCAATTATTTCTTTATGAACCAATTATGTATGTGCAACTGACTAAGCTTAACTCATGAGTTATGCAGGCCTCCCACATCGTCCTAAATGTCCTAAATTTTCAGAATTATATATTTTTGTCCTAAATTGTCCTAAAATAGGGCAAAATGTCATAAATGTCCTAATTTTTCACTTTTAGGAGTTGTGGCATTTTTGAAACTTTAGTTTTTTTCTCATTCACACTCGTAGTCACTTGTTTACAATAAGCACTATAAGTAGCTTGGTCAATCACGTAATCATGACCGCACGACAAGCAATTTTCTTTGCATTGATCGGATCATTGTTTCTAAATCTCACTTTTAACCGTTGTTTTGAATATTTTAAAGCTGAATCTTTTGAAAAGCAATGCCTTATACATCACTACATATCATCTGTAACTATAGGAGCGCTGTAGCCCCAGAAAACTGGTTTCTTATTTCTTTCCGCTATGCCATACACTTTTTCTGTCAAATTTGCCAATTTTGCAAGAGCCATTGCATCTTTTGAAACAGAATTTCATGCGCCCTTGCGATAGCCTCATTCAAATGGATACAGAAATGAGGTAGATGGAACACCAAGGATCATTTTGATATGTGCACATCTATATCGGTGGAAGTTAGGACATGAAAGGACGACGTTAAAGGTAAATATCGATATTTTTTTGCATTTATCATTATTCAGCAAAAAAGTGCAATACACCATTAAATTTGCAAGCCTTTAATCTACATAATAAGTGCTTTTATTTTCTATTCTATCCTTGGATAGCGAGCGAAAATAAAGAAATGTGCACCGGGGTGCATCGAAAAGGCGGCCTGAAGTGAATTCTCAATTTCTGTTTATTTTAGAGTAGTAAAAATGGAAAAGAGAAAAGCTACATATAACAGTATATGGGAAACAGACTTTAAGTGGTTGAGAAGTACTAGTGGTGATCCTTCAACAGCTTTCTGCACTGTGTGTAGCAAAAGCTTTTGCATTGATGGTGGTGGAAAGTCCCAAGTGGAGATCCATGGGCAAGGTACATTTCATTTGAAACAGTTGAAAAGTCAGAGAAGTCAGTGAACTGTTGTTAAGTCAACACAGGAAAATGCTATGATTATGAGTGAACCATCATCAAGTTTGACATTGGAAGAACAAGTAATCAGAGCCGAAACTATTCAAGCCTTGAAGTGTGTTGATTCAAACTTGTCTTTCGCTTCAGCAAATGGTGACGGTGTTAGGTTTACGACAATGTTTCCAGATTCTAAGATAGCGGAAAAGTACAGCCAGAACGAAACCAAAATGAAGTATGTGATTCAGTTTGGTCTTTCACCATACTTTCAAGATTTACTCAAAAGTGATCTTAAGGGAAAGCCTTTCTCGTTCAAGTTAGATGAGACCACAACCTCTCAAACAAAAAAACAATACGATGATTATGTTCAATATTAGAGTGATCATTTTGATGCTGTAACCATGGCATATTGTGGTTCGTTATTTGTAGACCATTGTCCTTCTGAAAAACTTGTGGAACATTTTTATGTATTCATAAAAAAGGTTGGTCTTGATATCAAATACATGCTTCACTTAGGAATGGATGGAGCTAATGTGAACAAAAAGTGTCAACATCTACTCTTGGAAAACATTGAGAAAACACAACATTTCTTGATATCGGAACATGTCCCCTTGATATTGTACACAATGCATTCAGGACAGGGGTCAGCTCACTCCAATTTAATGTTGACCAGTTTGCCCTTGATATCCATTTTTTTTAAACTGTCTGCATGTCACCGGGCAGATTATCAAAAGATAGCAGAGGTAACTGATGTTATTGCAGAATATGCCCTCAAACACAGTACTACAAGATGTGTAACATTGCGGAGAGTTCTTGTACGCTTGATAGAGCAGTATGCCAATTTGAAAGACTATTTCCTGGTATTTTTGCCTACCACATCAAGTGTTAAAGCCTCAGTACAAGGGACAGTGAGATATGCTAGAATCAAAAAAGCGTTGGAAGATGAATCAACGCTGCAGTATCTTTCTTTCACTGCCTTCTTTGCCACTGATTCGGAAGTGTTCTTAACCAAATTCCAGTCAATGAAACCACGCATCCACATCTTGTACGAAGAGATGGAGAACTTGCTCTGGAGCACAATGTCAAAATTTGTCAAGACAAAACATCTAAGATCTCACAAGGAAGATGGTTCTACAAAACAAACAGCAGCAATTGAGTTATTGGAACTTGATGTCTTTAACAAGAAGATGACCAAGCCGCTAAAGATGGTTGATATTGGCAATAATGCGAAGAGTTTGTTCCTGCCATCTCCTTTGGAGTTGACTGAAAAAGAAGAAGTGTTCTGGAAAGATTGCTTAAAGTGTATTCATCTCGGCTTGCTTCATCTCGGAGGACTTAGAGATTCCAGCCTTACTGTTAACTTCCCTGTCCTTGCTGCTGTAATGAACTGCATTTTGTCTATGTCCCACAGAAATAGTGCCCCAGAAAGTGGATTTTCCATAAATAAGCATATACTGGATATTCACAGACATTCCCTAAAAGAGGACACTATTGAGGCAATAAGGGTTGTGAAAGATGCTATCTTTTGGTATCCGTCTCTTCTTCACATCCCCATCACAAAGGAAATGATCAAGAATGTCAAAGCGTCAAGACAACGATACAAAGCCGATTTAGAAGTGAAGCGCCAGCTTTTAGAAAAAGAAGCAGCAAAAAAGAGAGAAGAAGAAAAGAAGAACAAAGGATCAAGAAAAAAGAGCTGGAAACTAAGCAAAAGAATGTCAAGGAAGTAGAAAGCTTAAGAAGTTCTCTATCACAAATTGAAAACGGAATAAGTATTGCTGACGAAAGCGTTGAAGAGGGTAACAGAGACTTCAAAGAACTTCTGTCCAAAAAGCAAAGTTCCAAAAAAGACCTGCAAAGAGCACAAAGCAAAATCGAAATGGGGATTAAACGTTGTGCTGAACTCTTATCTGAAGAAGCCGTTCTGAAGAAGAGGTTGACGGAATTACAAAATGATGGCAAAAATGAGTTACTTTATAGCTAATTTTTACGTAAAGGTTGTTGTATTTTTGTTTGATTTTTTGTCTGACAAGTATAAAAGCCTTACATTCCACTTTGGAATTTTTGCTTTGAATTTGCTTTGGTTATTATACTTTTTATACTAAATATTCCGTAAAGACATACTATTGAATGTCTAAACTGTGTTTGATGTTCGAAGCAATACACACGTCAATAATGACTTCAGAATCTAAAATGTGGCCTAAAATGTCCTAAGTTTTTAGGCAAAAGTCCTAATTTGTCCTAAAAATGGCATCAACATTTGTCCTAACTGTCTCACATTTTCAGTGTATTTGTCCTAAAGTCCTAAATAAATGTACATATAAGAGGTGTGGGAGGCCTGGTTATGCCTTAGTTATGGGCAAAATAGTGAAAGCTTCTCTTTACCCATGGTATTGGTAAACTGTTTTCATTGTTTGTCCACTTTTTCTTTATTCCTCATTTGACTGCAGGGAATAGGCTCCTTGCAATCTAGTACTTATAGTTGACTATTCACAGTTATGAGTGTGGGGGTTAGTACATTTTTTAACTTTATGTTGACATTTAAAGTTACGTCTTCTGTAGTCTGCACATTGTATTTGATGCTGGGCACAGTAAATGTTTTCATTAGCTTATTTGTCTGTAAGAGCTGACTTAGCATTACCTGCAATAGACCTTTTTCCCTTTTACGTCACACACCTGTTGGCGCGCAATGCATCCTGGTAGTTGTATTTAAGGTAAAGCTCATCTGCTAATGTTTACTGTGGTCGCTGCACGTTATTATTTTGTTATCTACGAAGTTTGACACAATCTATGGAAAAGTCTGCAAGTGATTTTGAACAGCACATCCCTAGTTTTTTTAAAAACTCTTGCCCGGGAACCAGTGCTGAGGGAGTTACAGAAGAAGACTGCTTCTCCAAAAACAGTCCGGGAAGCCTTACACGGCCTAGCAGACATAGTCTCTCAGAAAACCAGGCGGTTGTAGGTGGAATCACCTGTTGTGTTCCAGGGTGCTTCAG
>WIPJ01004820.1:111362-131232 GCA_018155075.1 Cassiopea andromeda | reverse complement strand
ACCACTTGATGCCCTAGGAAATGCCGCATGGTTTTCAACTCTTGATCTTCAATCAGGTTTTTGGCAGATACCTATGAGAGCAGCTGACATGGAAAAGACTGCATTTGCCACTCACAATGGACACTGGGAGTTTCGAGTAATGCCATTTGGCCTTGCTAACGCCCCAGCAACTTTTCAGAGATTGATGGACTTAGTACTTTCTGGATTCCATTGGACTCATTGTCTAGTATATTTGGACGATGTTATAGTGTTTGCACCGACAGAAGAAGAGCATTTGCGAAGAATAGATCTCGTACTGGAAAGAATCAGGAAAGCTGGCCTCACTCTGAAACCATCAAAATGTCACTGGATGAAGGAGTCTGTGAAATTCCTTGGTCACATAATCTCTGGAAAAGGGGTAATGGTGGACCCTGGAAAAATCAACTCTGTAAGTAACTTTCCTATTCCTAAAAATGCAACAGATGTGAGAAGCTTTTTAGGATTGACATCATACTACAGGCGATTCAGTAAAGATTTTGCTAGCCGTTTGAAAGCACTTGCTGATCTGACTAAGAAGAAAAGAAATTTAAAATGGACTGAAGAAGCACAGAAATCCTTTGATGATCTAAAGTCATGTCTTACAACAGGGCCAGTGTTTAGAAGTCCAGACTTTAACCTGCAGTTCAAGCTGTATATAGATGCTTGTGACTATGGAATTGGTGCAGTTCTTGCTCAAGAAACTCCAAATGGTGAGGTAGTTGTCGCCTACACAAGTCGCTTATTGAAGTCATCCGAGCTCAAGTATGCTGTACTGCAAAAAGAAGCCTTGGGTATCGTATGGAGTTTAAAACATTTCTATCCGTATCTTTATGGTAGACATTTTACTATCATCACGGATCACAGACACCTGAAATGGTTGAGGACAATGACTGCACCAAACAATCTGTTTGCACGTTGGTTACGCGAGATGCAAAGCTACGACTTTGAAGTGAGACATAGGCCAGGCAGACTTCATTCGAATGCAGACACTTTGTAGAGGTACCCATTCAAGGGAGAAGACAAACCAGAACTGGTCTCATCAGATGCTGTTATGACAGTGAGTAAGGAAGATTTTGCTGCGATTCAAGAAAACGACCTCTACGCAGCAGCTTTAATGAACTTTCTGAAGAAGGGGGAAACACCAGTTTAGCAGAAACTTGCTGCTACACTGAAAAAAGACAATGGCAATTTTTTCTTGGGAACTGATGATGGAAAGAAATTCTGTGTTGTGATTGACCAGTCAACCAATATTTCTTGCATAAAACACCTGTACATAGCTGTTCACTATTTCAGTGAGAAGGAAGAGCATATCAAAACATCATTCCTTGAGCTAAGTCCAATCACTTCTGCAACAGGTTAAGATATTTTCAGCTCATTGAAATGCAGTTTAGAGAATGCTGGAGTAAAATTAGAAGATTTGGGAGTGATGGGGCATCTGCGATGGTGGGACAACACACTTCTGTATGATCTAGAAGTTGGAATGCTTCTCTAAATTGTGTTTTGATGAGGTGTATCTGCTACTTGTTGGCATTGTGCATCAAAAACGCATGTGAGAAGCTTCCCTCTAACTTAGGATTACGTTTAAGTGAAGCACCGAGGTAGTTTTCTAACAGTGCTCTTTGACGTGATTCATAGAAATCACTCTTTCAAACAATCAATGGAGATGATGAGAGTGTACATTTCAGTAGTGCTGTCCAGAAGATGTCAACGACCTGGTGGCTTGTCCGTGGCAAGCTGATTTACACTATATTGGTGAGTTGGGAAGAGCTCAAGACTTATTTTTCGCTTTAAATGGATTCTTCTTGATACAAAGCAAAACTGATTTGCAAGATGTTGAAAGATGACATAAACAAACGTTACTTTCATTTTGTTTCACTGAGTGTCACTGAATTTGAAAAATGACATGCCCAAGGAGTTGAATCTGTTACACTAATGTGTAAGAGGCCGCTTATTTTTTGCTAGTAGCTCTAATGTCCCCAGTGAAAGGGTGGATTTTGGTGCCAATTACATTTATGAACAACATCATTTGATCTACTCTTCCAACAACAACTCAACTGTTGGTCAAAAAGTAAACGAGATGGGCAGCTGCTGTCTTCAGATACTGTTAGAAGCAGAACGTCAAGTCAGGAAATGATTGCCGTGTTCTGATGAAGTGTTCCTCACTTTGTCGTTTTTGCATCCATCTTGTATTTTCAGTCAAATTGATTTTGCTCCACTAGCACAGCTACCAATGCAGCACCTTATTCATGGTGATGATATGTCAAAGTTTGATGAGCAATACAGGAAGATACAGTTTGTGGACTGGGCCTCACAGACAGTTTTTAAAGTTGGGATTCCTGTAAATGCTGAACAGTTCTGGGTATCGCTTTTTTGTATAAATACACACTTGGAGAAACACCATTTCAGGAACAGGCAAAATATGCTCTATCATGCATGACCACTCCAACCAGTAATGCTGTGGTAGAACGATTTTTTTCTTATGTCATAGCTGTCAAAACAAAACCAAGAAACCAGATTACAATTTATTTGGTTTGAATAACAACAGTAAGATAATAGAAATGCACAACAGAAGTCAAAATAAAATACAACGGATGAAGAAAGTGAAAAACTAATAAAAGGAACAACAATTAACATAAAGTTGGAATAATAGTTTCATAGTATGAGCTGATATTTTCATCATAATTGATTAGGTCAGGTATCTAAAAGGTATAGTTTCATTTTATTTTTAACAGATATTTTGTTGCTGGCTGTCTTCAGATCTATTGGCAAGGAGTTCCAAAGTTTACTACCGTCAAATGTAAGAAAAGGTCTTTTAGAGTTGGTTGATATTGCTTGTAGGGAGAAACCAAGGCCTGAAGATTGTCTTGTATTGTAACAATGAAGACTTTTTGTTTTTAGAAATTCATGTCCAAGAGTCTTGTAACTGGTCTCCTTATTTATTTGAAACATGAATTTTGCTGTTTCAAGCTTATATAGTTTGTCATAGTTCAATAGTCTTAAGCGTTTAAAAATGGGTTCACTATGTGCAGTATACGCAGCAAAGTCAGTTACTCTAATAGCTTTTTGCAAGTTACGTTTGAGGGGTTCTAAGATCGATTTGCTTGCACATCCCCAATTCAATATTGTAATACCTCTTTCAAGGGGGTATCACAGATGTGAGTTCGAAGGCTTAGTAAAATACTAAAAAACGTAGGTATATCAATTAAACTAATAAACTCATGACCTCAAACTTTTAACGGCAGCGTCAGACACAGAGAATACACGACTTCTTTCGGCAACTTGCAAACAGCAAGAACAAGAAACTTTAAAGACAGAATGAATAAATGGTAATGTGTAACTTGTCACAGCGTCACGGCTTTTTTGCTTTTTACGCCTAATTTTTACGTCCAAATCTTTTGTCCGAAAATAGCGTCTTACGTCGGCAAATTCACTTTTCGACTCTCTGTGACAGAAGTTACTTACAACTTTTACATACAACAAACAATAGCTAAATCTTGGTCCAAAAATTGTCCATATAAGGTTAAAAAGGAAAAGCTAAAAGAATAAAATATTGAATGAATGGGACGGGCACGTGATCAGCGAGGGACCTGGCACAAGTACCAAAATGGCTCCCTGATCACTTGCAAAGACTAACAAAACTATTTTTACGCTATTTACAACATGGCTCCCCTTGTTAAAGACAAGACTCCCATCTTGTACTACCGAAGTCAAGCATCGCGAATCATCTGAGGTTCATAAAAGTCCTCCGGGCGAGTAATCTTCGGTTCTTGCGGATCAGCTCTACGTATCACGTCAGAGTTCGATCGAGATTGCATAGGTTCATCCTCAACAAAACTGTCCACTGGAAGGTCTGACTCCGCGAGATCCGGGGAGGACTGTTCCACATCTGGGGGTTCTAGGGGCCGATCTGAAGGGTCGCAATACAGTTTCATCCTGTTGGCGTGAACCGGCACAGAGACGGGGCGATTGTCTAATGTGCGCAAACGAAAGTGAACTGGCGACAATTTCGAGACAATCCAATAAGGTCTGTGGTAGTTGTGGGTCAGCTTCTTGGAGAGGCCTTTTCTGGACTTTGGGGTATACACCCATACTTTTGTGCCGATTTCGAAAGGAACAGGAGCGGCGGTTTTGTCATACTGATCTTTCATTCGTTGTTGCGCGAGCTGTGTATTTGATTGGATTATTCGTTGTGCATCTTCGAGATTTTGCACGATACAGGGAACGGTGTACTGAAACGGATGCGGAGAGATTATCAGATGGCATTAACAACGAAATATTGATAGGCAAATGAGGTTCATGTCCATACAAGAGGTAGAAAGGTGAGTCTCGGGTAGTGGCATTGGGTGAAACTCGATAAGCGAATAGAATCATGGGCAAGTGCTGGTCCCAGTCCTTTTGATGCGTGCTGACATACATGGACAATCCTTCCGCTAAGGTACCGTTGAAACACTCGACTAGTCCGTCCATCTGGGGATGATATGCAGTTGTTTGTGTTTTTCTTGTATCCATGATTTTGCAAACTTCCTTCGCGACTGACGAGAGAAAATTGGAGCCTCGATCCGATAGCAAAGTACGAGGTGAGCCATGGCGCGCAAGAATTTCATTCACTAATAGGTTGGCAACACGAGGGGCGTCAATAGAGGGTACAGCACATGCTTCGGGCCAACGAGTATAATAATCAGAAAATACTAAAATATAGCGATTACCATCATTTGTTGCTGGGAAAGTGCCAAGGGCATCAACAGCAACGCGATCAAATGCACCTTCGACTGGACTTGGCAACAAAGGAGCTTTACATTTACCACGAGGGATCTTTTTCATGGCACAATCAATGCAAGAATGACACCAGTGTTCAATGTCCTTGAACATTCCATTCCAGAAATAGCACATGCGTACTTTTTCGTATGTTTTCAAGGTACTCAAGTGGCCGGCGGTTGGGTCATCGTGGCATGCAGTGAGAAGCTCGTGACGAAGTGAAGCAGGGATAACAACTTGGGAAACGAGGGTCTGAGCTCTGCGTTTTCCTGGCGTCCACAAGTGACAGAGAATGCCGTTTTCATCTAAATAGTAAGAATCAATCGTAAGAAGCAATGACCGAGCTTTGTTATCATTGATAGGCAGGGTGGAAAATTCAAGATACTGAATTACATCACAAAGGTCTTTATCTTGGCATTGTAGTGAATGCAAGTGCTGGACAGAAGGCACTCAATCATCGATAGGGGTGACGGGAAGGGAGACAGGGACATTAGTAGTTGAAGTAACAGGTGACACAGGGACAGCTAGGGGCTCCATTGACTCATTCAGATACATTCTGCGTGATAAAGCATCGGCATTTCCTTTAACAGAACCGGGACGACGAATAATTTCAAAATTATACTGTTGCAGCTGCAAAGCCAATCGGGCTAATCAACCTGTAGGATCTTTGACATTCATTAACCATGAAAGACTACCGTGGTCCGTGTGTACCAGAAAGTTGGCACCAAATAGATAAGGCCTATAACGTTTAATTCCATCCACAACAGCAGGGCTTCACATTCAGTAGTACTATAACGTTTTTCTGCCACGTTTTGCTCACGACCGCCATAAGAAATAACATGTTCTCTGTCTTCAATTGTTTGGCTTTAAATGTACCCTAAAGCTGTTTGACTGGCATCTGTATAGAGATGGAAAGGTCGTTCGAAGTCTGGGTACGAAAGAATAGGTGGGGAGCACAACCAGTGTTTAAGAGAAATAAAAGCAGTTTCACATTCAGGGCTCCAAACAAAGGAAATATCTTTCCTTGTCAAACGATGTAAAGGTGAAGCAATCTTTGCAAAATCTTTTACAAAATGACGATAGTAAGTACAGAGTCCCAAAAAACTGCGCACATCTTTGACTGATTTAGGTACGGGAAAGGATTTTACTGTGCTGATTTTATCAGGGTCTGGTAAAATACCTTTTGATGACACAACAAATCCGAGGAAATTCACAGATGACTGAGCAAAATGGCACTTTGAAGGTTTCAGTTTTAAATTGGCTTGACGGAAGCGATCGAAAACGAGGCTTAATCGAGAAAGATGTTCTTCAAATGTACGTGAGAAGATTATAATATCGTCGATATAGATAAGACATACTTTCCATTCTAGACCATGGAGAACTCTAGCCATCAAGCATTGAAACTGTGGAGGAGCATTTGTCAAGCCAAAACTAAGCACGCGGAATTGGTAGAGACCGGCGTGAGAAATAAAAGCTGTCTTTTCCTTCAAATCTGGATGCATTAAAACTTGGTGATAACCGGACTGCAAGTCTAAAGCGCTAAAATATTTAGAGCCAGACAGGGCATCGAGGGCATCATCAATACGAGGCAGGGGGGTAGCTATCCTTCTTAGCAACAGTGTTTAATTTGCGATAGTCAATACAAAAGCGAGTACTTCCGTCCTTCTTTTTGACTAATACTACCGGGGAACTCCAAGGACTTGAAGAAACTTCAATAATTTCTTGATCGAGCATGTTAGCAATATGATTGTCTATTTCTGCACGTTGCTTCTGTGAAACTCGATATGGAGATTGTTTACTGGGTTGGGCACCACCAGTGTCAATTTTATGTTCAACTAATGAAGTACGGCCTAAATCTGAACTTGACTTCACAAAAATGTCTTTATATTCGCATAGTAGTTCATTCAATTGTCCATTTTCCACAGCGGAAAGAGTTTCGCTTGGTAAACATTTAAAGTTAGAAAGCAACGTGTCTGCACAACCTTGATTATTAGGCCCTGGAAAATTGTCTACAGCTTCACAATCAGTGGGTTCAAGGGATAACACAGTGTCATCGGGGGCAATTTCCGAAAATAAACCAACAGATGTTCCTGTATGTAACAAAACAGGGGAGTCAGTAGGATTCAAGATTGTAAGGGATACCATTCCATCTGAATCCAGCAACGAAAGAGAGGCTGCAGCATGTAATTGATAACGATCAGAGAGTTTTATACTGGCTTCAATTACTCTGACAGTTGGTTCAGGTAAAAGTTTTTCAAGGCGTGCTGGAGTAATTATTTCTGAATTAGCATCAATGATGTAGGATGTTATAGTTAAAATATCACAGAACATAAGAGGTCTATTACCCTTTAAAAAATTAACAACGTTAGAACCATTAAAAGTCACGAAACAACCTTTGACATCAATCACCGCGCAATTATTATGAAGAAAGTCACATCCTAGCACAATGCTATAGGCTAAACCTGGAACAATTGTTCCTTCACAAGAGTATTCACTGTCACCTAGCAGCAACGGAAAACGAACTTCACCGACGACAGGTCCTTTGGTCCCATCTGCAGTTTTAATACTTCCGATCTTCTCGCATGTTTGAATCGCAAAATTTGCATGCAACACATCAGCAAAAAACTTTTCACTAATAACGGTAATTGCAGCACCAGTGTCTACTAATACTTTACAGGACTGTTTACAAGCAGTTCCCCAAATCAAAACGTTGGACGGCATAAAGTCATGATTAAGTTCACTACACGGAATATCGTTGTTTTTCAGGGGAATGGGTTCATACTTTACACACGCAGGATCACTTCGCTTACGCATTATTGCCCATTTCTCAAAATCATCTTCCACCGGTTTTAGGGGGGTACAGTCAGTAAAGATTGGGGCCTTCAGTTCCCCCATTGGGAAGGCCCGCGGGCGTTTAAAGACTAATTGTATTGATTGCCAAACTGAGGCTGAGGCTGGTCTTGAGTGCGCTGCTGCTGGTGGTAAGGTAGCCGGAACTTAGAATGAGTTTGCATTGGCTCTTGATACTGGCTTTGGAACATGGGTGCCGGGGATTGCGTCCGAAAATGGCAATACTTTGAACCATGGCCAACACGCTGACAATAATTACAAATCGGCTGGCCGTCTGTTGTTCTCAGGTTGCGGCCACGGACAAAATTCTGGGCAGCTTGGGAAGGGCGAGGTTTTGTGCCTGAAGCAAAACGTTTTGGCATGTTGCCTGCACTTTTCAAACGAGCATCGACGGCAGCTATCAAGTCAGTTTTCAATGAATGAAAATCACTAACTGAAGGTACTGGAGGCTGGGGGTCAGGTAAAAACGGATTTGTTTGGCACTTTGTTGCAATTTGTGCATTTGCCTCAAGAGCTTGGACGGGTTTTGGCAAACTGGCACGTTCGTTGTTTTTGGCAGCAATAGATATTAGAAGATTAACTTGACCCTTGAGTTCTTTTATTTTTTGTTCCTGCAGGGCATTTTTATCTTGTGAGGCAGTTAGGGGGCTGGAAACCCCTGAGGCACGTTTTACTGCATTTCTTAGGCGAGCAAGGTTTTCGGCCTAGGCGAAAGTTTTTGGCTGGCCGAGAATTACGTGGTTTCTAAGGTCTTCCACTAAACCAGTAATAAAGACGTTCATCATTTCGTTTTCAGAGAGCGACAAACGCTCGCATTTTTTGGTTACATCCTCAGTATATAGGGACAAGGGCTCATTAGGACCTTGCTTTCTTGCGTAAAGTTCCTGGCGAAAGATAAACTCGAGACTCTGTGCACCGAAACGAGATTTAAGTTCGTCCGATAAGGTGTTAAAGTCGGCTACGGATTCGGCTGGCAAAGTCTGAAACCAGGCAAGGGCGGTTCCTCCCAGAAGCAAAGGTAAAGCACCAAGTTTCTTTGCATTAGACCAACCATAACATTTAGATAAACGCTCAAACTTAAGAAGCCATTCATTAACATCTTCGTTTGGAAAACCATGAAACGGGGGCTGCCTAAATAGTCCTGATTGCGCATTTCCCTCTAGAGCGGCCTGAACGGCAGTCATTTGGGTTTGTAACTCAATTACCTGATCACCCATTTCCGTCATGGTTGCGACCAATATTCAAAACAGGAATGAATCACAATCACAGGTATTGCCTTTGGGAGAACTAATTGTTCGCAAAATCCATTACCATCAACTAACAACAGTCTCGAATATCCACATAGCTTACGAAATACAAAAACAAAAATGATGATGAATAGCAATGATCAAAGTAACGTCTTCTTTCTTCTTCAAAGTCACAAAACTGCATAAAATCTTCAGATACTAAAAGTCTAAAATCTTTAAATCCTCACACAGGCAAGCACCAGTGTAATACCTCTTTCAAGGGGGTATCACAGATGTGAGTTCGAAGGCTTAGTAAAATACTAAAAAACGTAGGTATATCAATTAAACTAATAAACTCACGACCTCAAACTTTTAACGGCAGCGTCAGACACAGAGAATACACGACTTCTTTCGGCAACTTGCAAATGGCAAGAACAAGAAACTTTAAAGACAGAATGAATAAATGGTAATGTGTAACTTGTCACAGCGTCACGGCATTTTTGCTTTTTACGTCTAATTTTTACGTCCAAATCTTTCGTCCGAAAATAGCGTCTTACGTCGGCAAATTCACTTTTCGACTCTCTGTGACAGAAGTTACTTACAGCTTTTACATACAACAAACAATAGCTAAATCTTGGTCCAAAAATTGTCCATATAAGGTTAAAAAGGAAAAGCTAAAAGAATAAAATAGTGAATGAATGGGACGAGCACGTGATCAGCGAGGGACCTGGCACGAGTACCAAAACGGCTCCCTGATCACTTGCAAAGACTAACACAACTATTTTTACGCTATTTACAACAATATACCATAGAGTGCATGGGATTGAATAAATGAATTGTATAGCATGCGTAAAATATCTTTGGGCACAAAATGTCTTAATTTATAGATAATCCCAATACCCTTAGAAATTGTAATGTTCACTTGTTTTATATGTTGTTTCCAAGTTAACTGTTCATCTATTATATTTCCAAGATATTTTGTATAATTTTCTTGTTTAAGTTTTTTATTATTTATACTGAGGTTTATTGTTTTTATTACTTTCTTTGGACTAATAATAAGAAAGTTAGATTTAGAAACATTTAATGAGAGTTTGTTGGCTAATAACCATTCCGCTACTTTTGCCAATTGAACGTTTACAACTCTTTCAATAAAATCAAGACTTTTATCAGCGAATAAAATGCTGGTGTCATCAGCAAAAAGACGGAAGTCTAGGTCTTTTGAGGAGTTATATATATCATTAATGTAGAGCAGAAATAATAGGGGCCCAAGTACACTTCCTTGTGGTACACCACACCTTATTTCTTTTTCGGACAAAGTTACACCATTTACAGTGACTACTTGTTTTCGTTCAGTTAAGTATGATTTAAACCATGAGAGAGCTAGTCCTCTAATGTCACAGTGTTCTAGTTTTGTTAATATAATATTGTGATTGACAGTGTCAAATGCTGTACTAAGATCAAGAAATATACAACAAGAGAAAAGACCTTTTTTCAATATTATTACTTAGCTGAGACTGAAGCTCTAGGATTGCTAAAGAAGTGGATTTATTTTCTTGAAAACCATATTGATGTTTGTATATTATACCAGTTTTTCTTAAAAAACCTGTCAAACGAAATTTCATCAATTTTTCAAGAATTTTACTAAAAATAGGAAGAATCGAGATAGGACGATAATTTCCACATTCCAATTTTGATTTGTTTTTATGAATAGGAATAACTATTGCAAATTTCAACTTGTCGGGAAAGACTCCTTCCACAAATGAAGAATTGGCTATTGTAGAAAAAGGTTCAGATATAGTGAGGTGAACTAGTTTAATGAGCTTAGTAGGAACATTATAAGAATCGCTTGATTTGTTTTCGTCCATATTGGCTATTATATCACTGACCTCAACTGGGGTCACTGGGTCTAGAAAAAAGCTATTCACGTTTGCATTTGTCAAAAAGTCCTTAAAATCTTTTGTAGATGGTGTTATGTTTTCTACTAGTTTTTGTGCAACTGAAGTGAAGTATTGATTGACTGAGTTAACAATAATGTTGCTATCCGATGTAAAGTTCCCATTTATTAGCAAACTATGTCTTTGATTGTAAGTATTATAATTGTGAGTATTAATTATTTCCTTTACCCCCGACCAAAGTTTCCTACTGTTTTTTTGAAACTGGTCAAAATATGAGGCATAGTGACTTTTTTACTCTTTCTGATAAGATGATTAATAAGGTCCCTGTAGTATTTATCCTTTTTATACATATTTGGGCTTTTTGCTTTAAGAAATTTCTTATAATATTGATTTTTAACTGAGATTGATTTTAAAATTCCATTAGTGATCCAAGGCTTCAATCTTTGTTTGTATATTTTCTTTGTGATTGGTTTTAAGGGAACATGTTTATTAATGTTGTTTATCAATTCATCATGAAATAAGTTATATTGGTCATTTGCCCCCTGAATCAAGTTAATAGATATTCCTAATATCTTTTTCTCAGATCAAATATGTATGAATCAGTATTGAAGTTCTGATAATCACGAAAGAAACCTCTGTTGTCCTTTTTTGGTTTCAATTGCGTACATTTACAGAAAATGAAATTAGGCATGTGATCAGATATTTTAGATACTAGGTTACCACTGTGAGTTTCATAGACAATAGAAGTTAAGAAAATATTGTCAATGAACGAAGGTTTACTACTTTTTATCATTTTGCTAGGTTGAAGAATATGAGGCTGGAAAAAGTTAGACAGCAGTAGATTTAAGAAACTTTCTGTGTATTCGTCTGAGTCGATGTTTAGTAGATTGATATTAAAGTCACCTACTATAAATACAGTTTTCTTTTCTTTTTTTATTTTCTTTGAAATAGTATTGGTTAAATAGTCTAAGAATGTATTATCATTTTTTCTAGGGTGACGGTAAACAACCGCAACTAATGAATTTTTGTTATTTTTAGACTGTATCTCTATCCAGTTTGCTTCAAAGTCAGATTCGTTATCGGAATGAGAAAAGTCTACGTCCATCCTGGGGGTAAAATAAAGGTCTTCTGAAACAAAAAAACCACATCCTCATTTTAAACTTTTGCCAAGGGTTCCATAATACTTTTGATATCCTGGAAATGATAGATTATTTACAGTTGATTCGTTTTTTTTCAGCTATCCATGTTTCTGATAAGGCTATGATGTCAAATGTATGCCTTAGTGATGTCGTTAATAGTTCTAAATTTTCAAGATTTTTATTCAGCGAACATATATTTGTATGCATTAAACTAAATAATGGTGATTTATCTTGATTTAATTTATTGCACAACTTATGAAATTCGTGAATAGTATAGTATTTGAAGTTAGAGTTAAAGTTCAGATTATGATCAATATCATTATCAATATTAGGATGAAAATTATTTACATTAAGTTTGTTTAAATTAAGTTCAGCTATAGTATCGAGACAGTCGAAATCTGTTAAATCCATTGTGTCATTGCAAGAACAATATTCATTGGAGTTAAAATTGTCAGATAAGATTTCATGTGAGCTAACACTATTGAAAGGAAAAGCGTCTTTACGACAAATATTGCAAAACCATTGTTCAATATTGGCACCGAAGTCAATATTTGTTGTTCTGTTAAACACGAGCATTTCCTATGAATAAAATGTTGGCAAGTATTACAGGGTAGCGCCTTTTCAATATTAATAACACGTAGGGTGCAAACCGAGCATGCTTTATCAAAACTTTTGGTGGATGAGTCATATGTTTTCCTGCCGTTCCCAGTTATGACTAAAAACTGGTTTTGTGAAATGGTTTGAAAAGTAATAGTCACTGCTAAACAACTTTTACAATACCAATTTGACGATGAATCAATTTCTAATTTTAGAAACATGTTATGGGTTAGTCCACTACATTTTAAATGAATCCATTTGCAACAAATATCACAATAAATACAATGTTGATTATAATACGCGATTTCGTTGCATTTAGGGCAGATAAAGTCGTCATTCATCATAATGGCAAAGTGAGTTTACTTGTCAGTAGCCATTAAAAATATTAGGGCATCGGGGCATTTGTTTATCATAATCACCGGGTTGTGGCGCGAAGGTTACAATTCTGTATTGACGCGGTACTTAAGCAATAGTCCTAGTATACATAAATGATAAAAAAGTTTAAGAATGACGATTTCGATTAAATTACTCTTTGTTCAAGCTCTTTCCAGTTAGCAATCCTTGCTGGTGCGGTACTTTCATTTTCCCTCACCGAAATGACACCATGTTTTGTCCAGGCTAACTTCCAACCGTTTTCGGAACATCTTATACGAGTCAAGCGAAACAAATCTCTGTTCATCTTGGTTAGAGATTCATTAAGATAAATCTTACCGTTATCCATGGTCTTATCCTTTGTCAGTTTAAGGGAGCCAAGGGTCTTCGTTCTCAGACACTTTCTATTTGCCAGGAATTCTTCTTTCGTCTTTCTGTTCAAGAATTTAGTGATGATTATTGGGTCTCCTTTAGCTTTCTTTATTCTGTGGCAAGCTGTTATTTCACTTTTCTCAACGTTGACTCCAATTGTTTTCCCGATGGCAATCGTGATGGCTTCGACATCTTCACCGTCTTGCGGGGGTACGCCACTGATTTCACGGCATTCTCGCCGTCCGTATTGCTCCAAGTCATTTACTGCATATTTTTGCTTTTCTTGGTCCAAACCAAGAGCTTTGATTTCCTTTTTCAATTGATCGTTTTCTTCTGAGAGCGAAGTTTGCTTTTTTATTAAAGTATCTGCTATTTTCTTTTGCGATTCATATTGACTGGCAATGAACTCAGCTGACTTCTCGACTGCTTTGACTCTTTCCTCTAGTCCTTTGATGTTTTCTGTAAGTTCACATTTGAAGCTATCTAGTTTATTCTCTAGCATAACCAGTCTTCTGTCCATATTACTCTCTTGTCTTTTTAACAGTTCAACAATCATATCCATGTTAGCAGCATCAGGATCTCTATTACTCGAAGCCATTCTTTGCAAATTTGTATTATTGATGAAAATAAAGCACTATTTATAAGTAGATCTAACGGAACATTCCCATAGATAACGTTAAATAAAATAACTAATAAAAGATAAAATAGAAACTTAAGACATTTTATGAATATTGACAACCCTGTTTTTACTAGGTGGAAACCTTAGCTGGAAGTATCATGTTTCCCAACTGTCTAAGAAGCTACCTAGGACTTGTGGACTTCTCCTTAAAGTCAGAAACTGCTGCTTGGCTGGGCCATTTCATGAGTGTGGTGCCTGTAAGTATCTCATGACATTGCTATATTTGGTGGCTATTCTGTGCACTTTCACTGAGAGAATCGAGTTTTTGCCACATGATTTTTGACTGATGATTCTGGCTCTGATCATGTGACAGATTTCTGTGCTGGATCTGATGGGCTGTATTTTTGAAGCTGACAGATTCCATTGTCTTATCCTCTCAAGGCATCCTGGAGTACACACTCGCCATAGAAAGAGTCACCATGTCGTATTTTCTGTAATGGCTGATGGCTGTGTTTTTGCCAGGTAAGTGTTCTTTTTCTTTTTCATTCAAAAGCACTTAGTGTATTTTTGAGTTTGTAGCTTCGCTGCTGTCTGTTTTGGTTGTTTGGATAGCAATCCTGTAAAAATAGTGAGCGAGTTGAAATGGCAAAGATGATTGTGCATGTCTCTATCCCGTTTGGAGCAGCACCTGTTCTTCATGAATTCACAGAAGTGTTATTTTTGAGTTATCTGCCAATAGGTATCATAGACTATTACAGTTTCTCACCCGTTGCTTTTTAGGGCCAGTATCATGCATCATGTGTGAAAGTGTTTGTTGAAGGATATGACCATCTCTTGACCTGTGGAAGGTGAACACCTCCTCTACATAAACCCTAATTTCTTTGTATATGGCAAGGACCTATGCAAGTTTGTACTGTTTGCTAGATAATGTAACTTTTTATTTGGCTTATCCTTTTCTGTATTATAAACACTCACTTTTGTCCTCGGGTTTTGTTAATTTGTTCTGCGAAGTAAAAAAATGGTCATAGGTTGACCCATGCTGTGATTTTTTATCCCCAAGGTATGTTGTAGTGAAATATTCAGCACTGGTTTCCACATACAGTTATGGTCTACTTGTATATTTAGGCTTGACTACTTTTCACTATCAGTTGTTCTTCTAGATCTTCTCTGTATTTCCTCGTCTCACCCTTATTCTTTCCCCAGATTGGTTAATTACATGTCACCAATCTGCGTTTGCCTACTTTTACAGCTACAATCCTATCTGATATCCATTTTGGCACCCTTGCTTTTCCCAATCCTCAACTCCATCATCCCTAAGAAATATTGCTGTTTTTCTTCCATACATGACCACTCCAAACAATTTCCTTGATTGTATCCATGATATACACTGCTCCCTACTTGTAATTTCAGACAAGAATACAATTTTAACTGATGTCCTCTGAATATATCGTAATATTTCTACAAACCTGCAGCCTCTAGGAAAGTTGATACTTGCTTGTTGTACATTCCATGTCATGAACTTAATCTTACTGTTCATCTTGTCAACACACTCTTTAGTTGTTTTAGCTACCTTTTCCTGTCTTTTCCTCCAGTTACACACTTGTTTTCTCTTTCTCTCTTCCACTAGACGTGGTCCTAGGTTCAGTTCAATGTCATTGTGTAGTTTTAACTTTATTCTAGTATCTACATGTCTCCTGGAGTCCTAGGATGTCACCTTTTTAACAAAGCCCCTAGGGCTGGCTAGGCTTGCAATGGCTTCCCACCGTGTTGCAGCTAGTAAAAATAGCCCATGCTTTCTTCCATTGCTCTAGGCACAGTGGTAAGCAATACATTTGTCTCCATTTACATGAAATGGTCTTTGCTTACCACAATGAGAAGATTGTACTGCCATGGCTAGCCATCATCGTCCGTCTGTCTGTCTGTCTGTTGGCTGTCATTCCCTATCAGGATTTTGCCGTCTGATTAACCCTCCCGACATTGTCTTTTGTCCTCTTCCAGGCTCTCTTATGCCTGCTAATATTTGTTTTAGATTTTGGTTCATCACAATGTTCACAGTTTGTCATTATCACTTTGTTCTCATTCTCTCTAATCTTACGCTGTGCAGATTTTTCTTCTTCCTTCAAAGTGTATTGTCTCTCGTTTTTGAGCACAAATGATTTTCTATGGTGAGCCATATTGGCCACAGATTTTGTCTCTCCACAATGTGGACAAATTCCTTTAGGAGCACCTGTGCAAAATTTATGGTGGCTACATAGTGATGCTTTTCCACTTATTGTTGTATTGCACCATTCACACTTTGTCTCTTGCTGTCTGTTTTTCTATGGACCTTTTCACGAATTTTTCTTCCTGTAATTGACATAAAAGTTTTACCACATTCAGTCCATTGACATACTAATGATCATTGTTGTTCATCATTCTTTTGCGATCTTGACATCTGTGAACGTTGATTCCCATGACACTGCTTGCTCTCCCTCCCACTCTTCTATATGCCTTGTCCTCTTTCGTATTATTTCTCTCCAGTTTGATCGATCCTACACCAGATGCTCAACTGTCTGCATCTAACCCAGACTTGTTCAAAATCTTCCTCCAGTATTCTAGTGTTCCATGTCTTGGTTTCCTTTCTGGTGTTGGTGTCACCGGTGGTACATACCAGCCAAGCGTTACTTGTTTTGTAGGGCGAGTGTTTTCCATCCTTAGCACATGACCGATTCTTCGCAATACTCTTTCCTCAATCTTAGCTTGCAATGACCTAACTCCAAGACTTCTTCTCACTCCCCACATGGTCACTTGCCTCTCCTCCATTTGCTTTAGGGCCGGTCCTTTTTTCTTGTTCATCCATAGTCAACGATATCCTTGGTCCGCTATTTTTTGCATCTCTCTTATCTCCTTATTTTGCCATGCCCTTGTCTCACAATTAAATGTCATTGTTGATTCAACCACAGCCTGAATTATCATTGCTTGTGTAGTCTTAGTTAGCTTGGACTTTTTTACTCTTTTCTTCATAGTCATTAGAGCATACCTTCCCCTTTTTTCCTTCTGTTCTAAATCTTGTCTCCTACCCACCCATGTACCAAGCATTCGAATTTCTCCCCCCTCTTTTGTACCTAGTGCTAGATGTTCTTCCTTGCCATTGTGACACTGTTCTTCACCACTTCTCATACTGCTTTTAACAATTTCTTTGCCATGTACCATTTCATCTTTTTAACCATATAATGTTGTGTCATCAGCAAATAAAGCCTCTGTAAGTCTGAAAGTCTCTCTTTCTATGCTTTTTGTTGCCCGTTATGTTGATTTTGGTGGAAGAGAATTTCCCGGGTGCCAGCTAAACTCAATGCCTACCGACAATCCCTTCTCATGCGCACTTTTTGCTCTGTCTTCTGCCGCTTGCCTCATTGCTGCTGAATGGTAGATGTTAAAAGGTATGGGAGATGTGGCATAACCTTCCCTGAAGCCTCGTAAAGGTCGACATGAATCACTATTTTCTTCCCTGCCTCTCACTCTGTATTCAGTTTCCTCATGTAAACCTCTCAATATTCTAATACACTCCTCTTTCATTCCATATTTTCTCAGCATGTTCCATAGAATTGGTCTGATGACTTGTGGGTATGCCTTCTTAATATCCAAAAGTGTTGCCACAGGTGTCCAGGGTTCAGTACTATTGGTCTCGTTGACAGATAGCCCTGCTTCTTCATGTAATCTCACACATATTTGCGCTGCATCTGCAGTAGATCTTCCGATTCGAGAGACATCCTGATTCTCACCTAACACTCCAAAAAGCCTCTGCCCATATTCTTAGTCTTGACACCATACTTCTTGCTAATATCCTACTTGCCATACTTAGGAGGGCACACTCCCCTATAATTGTTAATATCATCCCTTTGCCCCTTTTTGAATAAAGGAACTACCAAGCCAGTTTTCACCAATGTTTCCCATTCACTTGGGTGTTTATTGGTCATTTCCAGTATAACATTGAATATCGCTCTTGCATCGTAGTACTAGCTTGCTTTACATATGTTATCCAGCCCCGGGGCCCCATCATTCACTTTTGACCACTCTCTAAGTATTTAGCCTTGTGTTATCGGGCTGTTTAGCTTATCTGCTTCTTTCTTTGCTATTTCATTATCCTTCATATCGATAATCCTTTCTATTGCTTTCTGTCTTGTTGCTTCACTTTCTTCATTACTATCTTTTGATACCCTTTCGAAATGCACTTTGTATTCCTGTGGGGTGAAATAGTCCTTTGCTGACGCCGTCTTTGAATCTCTCATTTCTACCTTTTTCAATAACTGGTACATCCTCCCTAAATCCCTTTCTTGTTCTGCCTCTTGACATTGACATATTATCTGTTTACACCATGTTCTTTCCCATCGTCTCAATTTCTTCCTGAATGTTTTCCTACGTCTTTTCCTTTCCTCCTGCCTTTCTTTAATTAAAAGAATGGTTTGCTCTTTCTCTTCTTCCGTTAAGCATTGTTTTGATGCCTCGATCAATGAATGTAATTTACTACTAAGTTCTGTTATTCGTTTGTGCTCTCCTTGTGCCTCCTCTTCATGCCTTCAAGCCATGGTGATTCCCTTCTCTTTGGCATCCTCCCTGCTACATTTGCTGCCTCATTTGTCATCAATTTACTTACATTATACCAATTATGTGCTTTGCCTTCTTTCACCATTTTTTCCATAGCCTTCTCCGTCCCTGTATTCTTTTGACTTTTCTGGCTCCTTTAACACGATATGATTTATTGATAGCTTTTTATTGCCTGTTGTTACTATTCTTGGCCTGGTCACTGTCCTTGTAATTAGCTCCTTTGGTCGGTGGTCGGAGAAGCTGTTCTCCTTCACTGTCTGCATTTTCTTTACAATCCGATGTCGCTGTTCTTGCTGGATTAGAAACCCATCTCATTCATACCATCGTCCATATCTTTGATGAAACCATGTACCTCGGTCAGGGTGACTCATAAAGGACTTGGCCCAAGTCATACCATTCATTTCACACCATGCTATTAGATCCCTACCTGCTTCATTACTGGCTCCACATCCATATTTACCCCTAGCTTTTGTCGAGCTTGACTTTTGCTCTAATTTGCCTATGAATGCGTTGTGATCTCCCCCTATTATTAACCACTCATCATGCCGTTTCAATGCTATCTGTTCCTCAATCGCATGCCTATAATTCATTATTGTTTCCCTGCCATAATGCCATAACGGTTGATATACAGACATCAGATGGTAGTTCTTGACAAGTATTGCCGTTGTTCTGTCTGTCCTGCACATTTGACTTCTGCTTTCAATCCATAAGTCTGTCCAAATCCCTATCAAAGCAATAGCCATTGTTTTACTGTGTATTATCACTGTCCTCCTTTCCTCGCCCCCTAACCAAAATATACCTTCATTGCTTGCCGTGATATCTGTAAGCAGCAATATATCGACTTTATTCATCCAAGCGTATTGCAGTATTATTTTCAATCACCACCTGTTGTTCGCTGCAAATGATGTTTTCTGTACATTCCATGTCCACACTCTAGTTGTCGTTTTGTTGTTGAGGTATGCTGCTGGATGCGTATATGCCTTGTCTTGACTCTTCTTGCCTTTCTTTGCTCTTTCCTTCATATATCTGCTCTTTTTTCATTTTACTGAGTCTCTGTTGATTCCTTTGCTAAGTCTCTGTTGATTCCTTTGCTATATGTCGGTTGAGTCCAATCGGACTTAGGCCCATGATATTTTTACAAAGAGTTGACAGGCGGCCACTGTGTTCTCTCCTTTTAAGATCAGCTTTGGCTTGTGAAGGCAACATAGTACCCTCTCCAGCCTCTAAACGACCTCATTGAAACAATTTGCGAATGGTATCACTCCACACTTCCCACTACGTGTAAGTTTGTTTCTCGGGAAGCAGCCATCATCATCATCATCATCACCATCACCATCATCATCATCATCATCATCATCATCATCATCATCATCATCATCATCATCATCATCATCATCATCATCATCATCATCATCACCGTTATAATTTCATTGCATTCATCTT
>WIPJ01004820.1:81602-105097 GCA_018155075.1 Cassiopea andromeda | reverse complement strand
ATTTGTACTTGTAAATTTTAGTTTGAATATATACATGAGAAGTTTCAAAAAAAAAAATTATCATCATCATCATCATTATCATCATCATCATTATCATCATCATCATCACCGTTATAATATTCATTGCATTCATCTTCTCCTTCATCATCACTAAAACCACCACCACACCCAATGTACCAATGATTACCAAATATATTGTCGTGAATATCACAGTTTGAAATGGGAAATGCCTGAACAGCCATATTTGTCATTCAAACAATCAGAAAATTGTATTGTTCTGCATCTGATTGATCATGAAGCAGATTGAAAAAATCAGTCTGTTGAATGTCTCTGGTCACAGCATCTTTGTCTGTCACATTTCAAATTATTCACACATTGGGAATCTGATTGATCAGCACTCTATCGTTGGGATTCCCCACCAAATGATCAACGAGACAAAAGTTCCATGCGGTCTCATGGATGCAGTCACACCTTCACAAGCTCCGAGCAAAAATGTTAATTTATCACTAAATTTGAGCAGAATGGGTCACTTACTTGTTAAGTAAAGGTTCTACACTTTAAGAATATTATGTACAGAAATATATTGGTTAATCTTTTTGCAATTAATTGCTACATTATCATAACTACCACCAGAGATGCTGACGGGCCTAAAGCAGCACTTGCGAGTCCAATGATTTTAACGAGCACCCACTAGCTGAAGAATTTGATTGAGGATGCCCTTGCACCAATAAAGAAAGATGCCGCAAATCTGCCAAACTCTGATTACATCGATGCTGTCATTGAACAATTATCATCCAAACTGGAAGAGAGATTCGAAATCCAAGATCGAAAAATACATGCCTTAGAAGCATGTGTGGATGTCCTTGAGAGTAAGCTTGCTGTTCTTGGCGCACTGGATGCTAGAATTGAGGAGAACGAACAGCACAGTAGGTGTTTTTGCTTATGTTTACATGGTATTCCATTACCGGCAGACGGAAATAAAGAAGACTGCATTACGAAAGTTGCTGATATTATGGAAAACATGGATTGTGGAGTCGGAAAAGAAGCCATTGACAGAGCGCACCGGATTGGCAGAGTCAAGATGGACAAGCATGGGAAGCCATCACAACAGGTGATTGTGTATTTCAAGGCATTCTCTGAGCGTACAGTAGTATATAGGAGTCGGAGGAAAGCTGGAGGAGGAGTTTGAATAAGATTGGATTTAACGAAGAAATGATTGAGGTTATTAAATGATGCGGCAAGGTTGGTTGAAAGTATGGGGTGTGTCAACTTTGTATTTGCAGATATTAACTGCATCACAGTAGCGAAACTTACTGAGGGAAAATTTCTATTCTTCAACTCAATTAGCAAATTAGCAGAGAAAGTAAGAGACTTAATAGATAGCAAGGATGACAATGGACAAGCATAAGGTCTTTTTCTTTCTTCTTTCTTTTCTCCATTTTGAAATTTTACTCTCATGTTGGTAAGTTTTGCGGTCTGTCTTGAAGGTCTTGTCGCACAATAGTTGCACTGCAAAAGTGTGCGACAGGGGCTTTGAGATAGAGTGCAGCTTTTTTTACAGATTTGTTAATTTTGTTGGTGAACTATTAGTTTCCCCCCGTTTTTGTTGTTTACAAGTATCAAAAATCTTCCAAACCAAGAACTCAATCTATGGCCTGTAAGCTCTTTGTCATAGTGTTAGATCATGACAGCTTTCTCTTCTTGTATTTCGATTACTAATAATCCCCAGTAGAAACGAGATGACAAGCCTGTTTACCTATTTATGAACCCGTAAATCGTAAACGCTTTGCTGTAAAATTGACCCTACTGCTCCACCAGAATGAACCTGCTCCAAAAGTGAATTCTTTATTACTCTATTTTGTGTTTCGTTGTTTTTTCTAACTTATTCATTGTTCTTGTTTAGACTGACCCTGTATTGTGTGTGTCTTGCCCTGCTGCTGCTAAACTTGCAATTTTTCCTAGAGGCGCGAATTCTCATGAGAATGGTCAAAGATATCTTTCATTCTCTTAAATGCCCATAGGGACTAATGAATGGCGTCCAGGAATAGCAACTTACAAGAGCCTTTTTGTAGAAGATGCCCTTTACAATACTCCAATTGTTGAGATTGCCCTCTCTATATCATTATGTCTAGCCTGTTTGTACCTGTTCATATGGACTTCAGTCATAACAGCGCCCTTCTGTATATTCATTGCACCCTTTTGGTCATGCAGCACACCTGCGGATGCTGGATCCTCTAATTTCTCTTTTGTCCTAGCGCATGCAAACGCATTTGTCTTGAAACAACTACACCGTATAATCGTTCTATCAATTGATATCACAATAACGAGAACAAATACCTTTTTAACTAGCAAGCACTGTCGCAAGAAAGTCTTGAAAACATTGCAAGATATAACGTTTGCCTCTCTGGTTACAAGTAGCCGTGAATGTTTTGACTTTGGTAAAAACTGTCCCTTCAATCTCTTATTGATATTATCTGGGGACATTCACACAAATCCAAGGCCTGGTACCCCAAAAGATTTAACGTTTTTTCATTGGAACCTCAATAGCCTATGTGCAAGAGGTGGTCTTAAAAAACAGTTGATACAGGAATATGATGCCATTTATACATTCGATATTATAGCAGTTTCTGAGTCAATGCTTGATAGCACCATTAAGAATTACGATATTTTTATTGAAGGGTTTAGCACAGACACCTATCGAAGTGATCATCGTAGCAACATAAAAATTGGGGGGAGTTTGTCTGTACTACCGGTATAAATTGCCAATGAAACATCAGACAGATCTGGAACTATTGCAAGAAATGATAGTCTCTGAGAGATCGTTGAGCCAAAAAAAATAAGTCTTGCCACTCTTTATCGTAGCCCAAGCCAAGATAGTGAACAATGTGAAACATTCATCGACAAATTGCAGCAGTTTTTTTAATGTTCTCAGGAATGAAAATCCCCATAGTATTATATTAACCGGAGATTTTAACTGTAGGTCATCCCAGTGGTGGTCTGATGATGAAGATACTCCTCAAGGTACTGGGCTAGATGAGCTAATGGAGACAAATAACGTTTTCCAATTGATTGATGAGTCAACTAACGTTAGAACACAAGGCATGTCTTGGATTGACTTGGTCATAACCGATCAAGCAAACATGTTCGTTGACTATGGTGTCCACCCTTTATTGCATCCACATTGCGAACATCAAATTGTCTTTGGAACAATCAATGTGTCAGTCCCCTCTCCTCCCTCCCTCCAAGAGAACTATATGGGATTATTCTAAAACTAACGCATCTTAATAAGGACATGCGCAAATGATATTGATTGGCAAGGTTTGTTATGTGGCCTAGATCCAGGAGAAATGGCTGTAAGTTTTACAGAGACTTTATTAAGAATTTGGACTCTCAGTTATTAAGAATTTGGACTCTATATACCAAACAAAACTATAAACATTAATGATAAGGATGCACCTTGGATCACTTCAGAGCTAAGATCTGCCATCAGGCGCAAACACAGGGCTTTCAGAAAATATACTAGACGGGGGACTGGAAGACTGTGAAGAAAATTCAGGCTGAAAAGTCCAAGAGAATTTTGGATGCGAAAAATAGCTGCTACCTAAAGTTGGGGAAAAAATTGTCTGACCCTTGTATAGGACTTATAAAATAGTGGTCTGTGGTTAATAGGGTGATTCAAAAGAAGAAATTTTCAAACAGTCCACCGCTTCTTGAAAATGCACTTTTTGTGACAAACAGTGATACCAAGGCAAACCTTTTCAATGATTATTTTGTCACACAGTGCTGTGCAATTACAGCTGAAAGTACACTTCCCAGCTTTCTGCCGAGAAGTGCTCCACAATTACAGAATCTTTTGATAGAGAGGGAAAAAGTTCACTGAATTATCCGCACTCTCGACTCAAAAAAAGTGCACGGTTGTGATGACATATCGATTTCAATGGTACAAATGTGCAACACCTCAATTGTGTTTGATTTTTGAAAAGTGCTTGGAAACAGGAGTCTACCCTTCCATTTGGAAAAAAGCTGATGTTATACCTGTGCACAAAAAGAACAGCAGACAAAATAAAGAAAACTATCGCCATATCTCGCTTCTGCCACTATTTGGCAAAATAGTTGAAAAATTGATTTTCGACTCAATGAATGAACATTGCTATAATCATGGTTTCATTACACCTAACCAATCAGGATTTCGGCCTAATCGGTAATAATCAACTGTTGTCAATACCTCACAACATCTATCGTGCTTTCGAAGGGAAACCAAGTAAGGAAACTAGGGCAGTATTTTTAGATCTTTCAAAGGCTTTTGATAGGGTCTGGCATGAAGGATTGATATACAAACATGAGTGTAAAGGTATATCTGGGAATTTTCTAACCTTTGTGAAGAACTATTTAAAATATCGTAAACAGTGCGTGGTGTTAAATGGGAGGAGCTCAGAATGGGCATTAGTATCTGCAGGTGTCGCGCAAGGCTTGGTTCTTGGCCCCTTATTCTTTCTCATCTATATAATGACCTAACTGGAAATATAGCTAGTGGGATTAAGCTGTTTGCCGATGATACCTCTCTCTTCTCGGTCATTCAAACTGAAAATGAAACTACACAAGCATTAAACAGCGATCTCGAAAAAATTTGTACCTGGGCGTGGCAATGGAAAATGAAATGTAATGCAGATAAATCAGAAGAAGTTCTGTTTTCTTGTAAGCGGAATAAGCCAACCCACCCAACTCCTAAGCTTGGTAGCAGTGATATAATTGCAAAAATTGAACACAAGCATCTTGGTATGATACTTGATTCCAAATTACATTTCCGAAGTCATATTAGAGAAGTTATTGTTAAAGCAAGGAGAGGCATTGGCATGTTATGATATCTTTCTAAGTATGTTTCTAGATAGGTTCTTGAAGTGATATATAAGTTACATGTAAGACCTCATCTCGACTACAGTGATATAATCTACCACAATTTTGACCCTCAAATGCGCCTTACCTGCACACAAAGGCTAGAAGAAACGCAAAATCTTGCTGCGCTAGCAGTAACTGGAACGTGGAGAGGTGCAAACATGCAGAGACTGTTTACTCAGCTAGGTTGGGAATCATTGTACCACAGACGGTGGTATCGTAGATTGTGTCATTTCTTCTCCCTTGTTAAATAAAAATCATCTGAATATTTGTATAGTGAGCTACCCCAAGAGCGACAATTACGGTAGAGCCTGAGAAACCCCATGAGTTTTGAACAACCAGTCACCAGAACGGCCCATTTCACTAGCACGTACTTCCATAATGCATTATTCGAATGGAATCTACTTGACGATGAGACGAGAAACAATAAATCTCTGCCTCAATTTAAAAATAAACTGCTTAACATTATTAGACCACTAGGAACCTCAACATACAAAATTTGGGACATTTCGGGTGTCAGACTGGTGACACCACGTTGTGTGCTGTTCAGTGCTCTAAATGAACATCGCTTTACACATGCTTTTAACTGCCTCAGCCCAGTTCGTCCTTGTAGTAAAGATAATGAAAATAACAAGCATGTTCTCCTGCATTGCCCCCTATGCGATATACTTCACAGAGATCTTGACCAGCTCTCTGATGTCCCAGGCCTAGATATCGCCAGTGTCAATAATATGGATGTGGAGGGCTGTGTCCCCTCCACAAGACACCTGGCTAGAACAGCATTAAATATTCCAATTCTTTACTAGAATGTGCTGCATTTGATCACTGAGTGCTTAAACTACTTCTAAAAACACAGAAAATAATACATCCAATTTTCATAGTGATTTTTTTCTATTTAAAGCCACTAAGTACTGAACTTTTGTATTTTGCTATCAAGCATTCTACTGTACTCACTGCTGAAAAACCCAAGAGTTAAATGGTATTTGGATCCTTACATCTTGAACGTATTTTTGAATTCATCAAAGGCAAATTTGAGCTAAGGGCTAATTTACTGATCTGACATATAATAGTGTTGCTCAGCTCCAACTTAAGCTGTATAGGCTGCTATTCGCAATTGTTCAGGATCTAGGGCTATCAAAAAGCAACTTGATAAATTCACAAAAGATGGCTACAACCTGGAACTAAAATATTAATCTAGAAAGAGAAAAATTGCAGAAGAGCTTGAGCTGGCAAAAGCAAAACAGATAAAGACAAAAAATGAGCTGTAAAAGGTAAAGAATGATAGCAACAATGGACAAACGAATACAAATCATGTAAAGAAACCTAGTAGCTAAGAGTTGCACTTATTTGCCAGGTTCTAAAAAAACAAAAAAATACTCAAAATCTCACATTTGACGCCTTGCAACACAGAGAGAGGACAACTGTAACGATGCTGTGGCTTTCTTGAACACACAGGACTACACCCCAGTCAAATTAACAGTTAGGAACAGAAATGGAGATTCTGAAGATATCAGTTTATTTGACACAGAAACTAAATCAAAGTTAATATCTAGAAAGAAGCAAATCAGTTAAACTACCATCAATATGTACCTTTATGCAAAAGCCAAATTCAATGCAAGTAATGAAGCTTACCATGAGATTGCCATGATTAATCAAGCTTTAACCTGCTCTCATGTCATAAAGTCAAAGGCTATGGAGTTAACCAGCTTTTTTATATAAAGGCAATAGAAAGGGGAGTTCAAGGATACCAAAAAGCTATTAGTCGGGTAGTAACATTCATTCTTACTTACTATTTTAAACTTATGACAAGTGAATTGTTCCTAACTACCATCAGGGTGAAGCATTCTGGTGATGGAACATGGATAGGAAGCAAATTGCATGTAATAAACTTTACTTTCACACTGCCTGATTTTCCATGTACAAAATCTGCAGATGGAAGTGTACTTTTGGCAATTTTCAAGGGGTCTGACAATTATTTTTGTCTACAGCATGCATTGAAAGACATAATACAGGAAACAACAGAATTTGCATCACATTCATTGCAAGGAAAAGTATATCAAATAGTCTACTACATGGGTGGGGATTTGAAATTTCTAAATATTATTTGTGGCATTGATTCTTGTACATCTAAATGCCCATGTATATGGTGCAAATGCCCATCTTATCAAAGGTATGACACAACAAAACTTTGGTCTACGGTTGATACTAACAAGGGAGGGGCAAGAACAGCAAAGGAAAGTGAAGAATGCCGCAAAAAAGATCAAAGAGTGAAAACTACAATTGCTCTAACCCTCTACTTTTCCCATCAATTCCTTTAACCCTTTACTTGTCGCATTATGATGCCATAATGGAAAAACTTCTTTCCATGTACTTTTGCAACAATTATATGATACTCTGAAGGGTGCTATAGAGTTTTTCTGATTTTCATGCAAAAGTACCATAAAATGGATATGATGCCATATGGCATCATTGCCTAGAACTGGTCAAAAAACACAAAAAAAGAGAGTCCTAATAGGGCTTTATATTATGTTGCTTTTAATAAAACAAATAACAACAATTAATATGTCTGTTGTCTGAATGCTCAGGCATCTACATGGAACTTCTTACAGCAGTTTCTTTCTGGCAGCAAACATAGTGACATGTTGCACTTTTCACATTTCATTCTCACATATGCATGACTGACTCGGCAGCGTTTCCTGTCATGTGATGAAGCAAGCCAATGTGCTATGCTATCATAACGAACATCTGCTACTTGCAGTGGATTGCCAGGTCTCTTACTGGCAGTTGGTGTGCATTCTGATTCTGATAATTTACTCTTAGATGGTCTACCACGTGTTGGTTTTTCTGGGGTTTTACTGGCATAGATAAGAGCCTCTGCAATTTCACAACTGAATTTCATCAATGATTTTGCTTTTCTAGCTGGAAAGCCACTTTGCTTATAGTGCCTTCTGTATAGCAGCCATGCATTCACTTTGCAAATGTCCACCAGATGCCAAAATATTTTTATGTACCATCGCCTTGTCTTCACTTGGATATGATACAAACTAATAAGCATGTCAGCTAGGTCTACACCCCCCATTTCTGGGACATGGAACATCAACTCTCTGTTTCTTTTCACTACACCATCTTTCAATAACACCTTCAGGCTCTATTCCTACATAGTTTGAGACAAGTGTTACTGTGCTATTGTCAACCCATTTGAATATCACTATTCCAGGATTCAAGTCAATTCTGTGGTCACTGCTTCCTCTTCCAGACTTTTCAAGCTCTTTATTGGAAGTCAGAGGACACCTCTGCATATGGTTTGCTCTTATTGTGCCAATTGCAAGGATACCTCTCTCTTGCAGATAACGCATAAGGTCCAATGTTGAGAACCAATTGTCAAAGCAAACGTTGAACCCTGCATTTGGTTTTGGAGGGAATGATTTGTTCATCTACGGCATTGTACTCCTCAGGTTCCAGTTTATGACATTGCTGAGTAACTGCTTCAATACTTGGTCTAACTTTTGTAAGTTCATCATTAGAATCAACATCATCATTATCTCTAAAATGCAAAAACTTGCGAATTTTCTCAAAACGCTTTTGTGGCATAGCATCTGCAACCTGGGGACTCCTGAGATACCTTGACCAATGACTTGTGTATGAAGGGAAGTTCATAATACCCATTAGCACATGAATCCTTATAAAAGTTGACATCTCAGCATTGGTGACATTTATAGATGAGCACGTCTTCTTGGTGCTGTACAGGTTTTTTTGATTTGTTATCAAGTCAATTGTTTCATCATTCAAAAACAATTTAACGTATTGACGTGGTGTCATGTCCTTTTCTTTGGGTTCTGAAAAAGAATGATTGAAAATATCGTGCACTTGAGGAGGGCTAGTCTTTTTCCAGCGATATGAATGTGTGATCTTTTTAGGAGTATACGAGGAAGCTGAAGATTCATCATCATCATTTTTTCCTTCAGCATTAGGCTCAACCTCTATCTGAGACTCATCAGCAAGATGCACATCTTCTTCATCACCCTCATCATCACTGAAGTCCGATAAGTCAGAATCACTACCAGTTACAAGTTCTAGTGCGTCCAAAATACTATAACACTGCTGTCTGTTAGTTCTATCTCTATTGCCCTACAATAAATTTGGATTATGCAAATGTTAATGTTGTTTGTAGAGGATTAATTTCTAGATTGAAAACCCTCAAATACAGATCTTTTATGGCTTTTGCCAACTAAAATGTACCACATGCAATTTCAATGCTTTTAACAACTGGGAATTTTGTTGCAAATATGTACCACCATTCTGATAGAACTTCAAAAGAAGCTAGTAATTCCCTTTTGTTTGAAGTTTTGATCGTAATTAACATCCCAACATGATACAATTAGCACATATTTTACTTTTTGGCACTAGCTACCAGTAGTGAAAATAAGAAAACTGTCAATAGGCTCACTCTATATACATGAGACTGTTATCACCAGTTTTTGGCAATGATGCCATTTGGCATCATCAACTAGAATATGAACTTATACTTCAATGAAAGGAAGTTTTGAAGCCATTGCTTAGGACAGTCTTTACAATATGATGAAGATCATAAGATAAAAATATGAATACAATTACCTCACTGTTTGCCATACCAAGAAGATCGTTACCTTTTGCAACGTGATCCAAATGACAATTGACGGTTTTTCCCACTTGAAACTCCTATAGCATTTGTATACCTAGAGAGACTAGCTGAACCATGCATTGCCAAAGGTACTTCATGTTATCATAAAGAGGAAGTAACAATACTTTTCCGCTATTGAAATAGAGGCTAGACAAAAGGGCATCTATTGTCAATGATGTCATATGGCATCATTTCCAAGTAAAGGGATAACAAGAGTTGTACCTGATACATTGCATCTGTTACTCCATATTTGTGATCAGTTGATTAGCCAACTAATTAAAGACGTAATGCACGAGGACAATGTTGCCAAATTGGCTAAATATACAAAAATAGACATCAAAAAGCATAAACACATTGTAGCATTGAACAATATGTCAAGGAAATGGGAATAAGTTGGAGATTTTTTGTTGATGAAGAAACAAAGCTCATAAGACATAGAGACTTTACTGGCCCTGAAAAGAACAAGAGTCTAAAACAAATGTAGATTACATAGAAGTTATATGGGATGGATTTATACAACTAATTTCTACATTAGATACTTTACAAGGACATCATAATCAGAAACTCTTAGATTTCTCTTCATTGGCAAAAACATAGCTAAACAACTATCCTAGTCTATATCCTACCAAATATGCAACTCCATACATGCACGTTCTGGCAAATCATGTTCCTGTACCTGTAGAGATTAATGGGGCACTGTAAATTTACACAGCAAGGCTTGGAAAAAGTGAATGACCATGTCACAAAATGGAACTACAGACCCACAAGCCTAAGCCACGAAGCAGATAATAGAGAAGCAAAGCAGATGACGTTAGTTGCACTTTTGTGGTGCAAGTAGATATCGAAAGGCTCAATGGACATCTAAGACTTGTCATACGAAAGGGCAGTCAAGTAAGACGTGTGGCCATGTAACAGACTTGATCATTATAGTTACTTTATCAATATTCAAAGCATAGTAAACAGTGGAAACTAATGTAATAATGAATGAACAAATCAGTGGCCAGTGTTGTAGAGCTAAGAAGGGCTCAGTGGCCTAGCTTTTATTCAGTACCTTTTGGGGCAGTTACACCTAATAGCTTTTATAAAGTGTTGTGCAAGAAGCACAGGGTGGATGAGTAAATAAGCATCTACAGCCAAGGTAGTTGTACTATATTTACAGCACAGGCTATCATGTCACTTCTGTTGGTATATCTATTCAAGTTGCAACAAAAATAACAAAAATAACAAGGGCTGGCCATCTCTAGCTGAGCACCCTGGTAATCAATTCAGGTCTGCCCAACTGAACAAAACAATGGGAACCAATATCACCACAATGGCTAATGCAACAAATGTTCCGTGGGTCTTCCAAATGATCATCAGTATGAGCTGCAGTGTGAAGAACACATTCTTTATTTTTCGATAATCATGCAATCAATAGATTCACAAGCACTGAGTAGTATAGTTTTAATTGCAGACATTTTGCTATGAAATGGGGTGTCATATTAAGAGCTCTATTTTTCCCAGTATTCTATGAATAATTAACTATTAAATCTAAGCACTTATTCAACGTAATTAGCATGATCTATGGCAAAGGAGATTTTGAGATAAAGCCCTCTTGAGATCGGAGATAAACCAAGCATGCCATTCTCGTCTAAACATCTTGTAATCGGCTTTTTACCTTAGCCAACAATTGGTAGGGTGCTCATAGTAACACGTGCACCATCCCTAGCTTGATTTATGACTCTACGTGACCATGTAGGATCTTTGACTAGATTTGAGAGCTTTTCATGACTGCAACTGTAATGTGTTGGGCGTTTCCTAAACAGTCGAAGTAGAGTCAAACAAGCAGATAATACACACCATGTTTCATGGGAGGTTGGTTCCGCTATGTCTACTTTAGTAGATGTCTTTCTTCTGAGGCTCAACTTCTCTTTAATCCTCAATGTTAACCTAACCGGATCTGATAAAACAAGAGGAGAGAAGCTTGCTAAATCTCCTTCCATCTTGGATCTAATGTCTGATGCTGGTAGCCATTCGTCATGTTCTCTACCATATCCGACATGCTGTACTTTTCTTTTCAAAACCCTGTCAATGACCACAGGATCAGAAACGGCTTCTACGTCATAGAACGTGAAATGTCCATCCATCTTTTCTTCCTTCTTTTCTCTATTTGCAAACTGCAATGTGTATGCTAAGTCTAACAATTTAAAATCTATGGTTGCCACAGACATTTTGTAAACATTTATTGCTATTTTGCAAAATTGGACAAGAGGCTACATTGAATGAAACAATCATTTGCCAACTTCTTACTGGCATTGCACAATACTAAAAATGACGATTTTAAGCCCAAATTTCTTGTTATGGACTGACAACATTTTGAGAGGCTCTCAAACATAAATTTTTTTCTTGTGCATGCTGAAGTCACACACCAGGAGCAGCATCAGCATGTCCACAACGTTGTTGGTAATGCGTCTTTATTCTCTTGTGCAAATGCCCTGCACCAATAACAGTCTTGATGTCTTGTTCCCATGGTTTGTGATGATACAAAAGTGTAAACTAAAGCATTGTGTGTTGCAGCTGTGATGGCATTTTGCGTGGAGAACAGACACCAATGCCTGACACATGACTGCTCATTTGGGCTTGACATTGACTCAATGTTTTAAACTCCCTGTCACAAGATTGGCGTTGACAGTGTTCTGTTTCGTATCTATACAGTCCCTCACCAGGTGTGAACAATGGGCCCACAGAAATGACAAACATATTGATTGTGAGTGATCACCACATGCTGTCGTGGCTGTGCAGAGGTGGCAAAATGAGGTTGTTAATGGCAACCATCCACTTCATCACAATTGCTTTTTGTGCACAATAGCCACATGTCATCTGCAGTTTGCCTCTGAAGCATACACACTATAGCAATCATTAAAATGAAAAACCGTTTTGCCATGGTGACTCTCTGTCACATGCATTTGTGCAGCATTGCAGGCCCATTGTAAAAAACATCCATCATTGATATGGGACAAAATGGACACTGATATTGTCTGTGCATCTTGTTCTTCTGTCTCCCTAAGTTGGCCACTATGGTAAATCGTCTTGGAGACAAATCACATGTGTGTTTATGGTACAATAATGTGTGTTCTTCTTGTCTCATTGCACTTTAGAATATGCTGCACATTGCATGCTTTACATGCTGCAATTCCTGGCATCTCTGCAATGTCGATTCATATCCAGCCATTGGAGCCAATAACTCATTGTTACACATTGTGCATCTAAACAGAGGAGGTGCCATCTCAGAACGAACTGCCGCTGCTGTTGCTGCTACTGTCCTTTTTCTTCTTCCTCAGATGATGATGATAACAAATGTTCCCTGCAGCTAAGCATCCAATTGCTCATGCTCGTAGAACAGGCTTTGAAATAAGGGAAAAGAAGTTGACAGTAATATCTCGACAGTGTTATGCCGCAGGTCTATCGCTAAAGTGTTCAATTATACGCCAAGTGTCAAAATCCCTAAAAATAATTGTCACCACCATGCACTACATGTTGTTGACATCTGAGAAAAGGATGCCTCAACACAAATAAATCATTTATAATATCTGATACTGTCAATTGATTTATCTTCAGATTGCAACAGCATGTACCACCGTTTGGAGCACAATCAGGAAAGTCATTACAAACAGGATGGCTGCTCCAATTATACCAATCAGACCTTAATTCCAGAATCTCAATCCTCCCATAATATGAACTGTGACCTACTTGACTCAAATACTCAGCATAGGATGAGTAACAAACACCGTCAACCCATCAATTAGGACCCTTGCCACAAAGGCAAGAAAACTACAGGAACATAGACCCTGCCAGGGACTATGAAACACACCCTCTACAACACCAGTAGTATGCTCAGCAACATATAGAATAACTGAATTTTTATAATCAGAACAAGAAGATTCAGCATAGCATTAACCACTATCAACACATCTTAAAAGTTCTCTATGACACTGAGCATCATAATCATCATCTTGATCATCTTGTTGTTGCATATCAATCAGGATACTACCCAACCACAATAGATAGCATACGCTAATACAATCCACAATATGAGGTGATATAAATCAAACCAAAGAAACCACCAAGCTCTATACACCAATGTGTTGTTCTTTTCCTCTTGATGGTGGTTCATCATACGCCTGCAAAACAGCAAGGTAATAAGAAACCCACTTGCTACTGTATTTATAGAGACTAAGAATACTGGTGGTGCATAGGTCAATCAAATGATTGACACATCTTACACTATGATACACCATGTTTGACAGATCTTAAGGCCAGCTTATTTTTACACCCCATACGATCTGTCAATCACAGCGTAACTCTATTTTTCAGAGTGTAACATCTGTCAATCAAGGCACTTCACAGTGTAAGATCTGTCAATCATACTTAATAGCATAAGATGTGTCAATCAAAGTGTATCGTAGTGTAAGATCTCTCAGTCATACCTAGGAGCGTAAGATCTGTCAATCATAGCATCTCATAGTGTAAAAGCTTCTCAGATCTATTAGATCTGTCAATCAGAGTGTAACATCCATCACTCACAGCGTATTTGGGCATAAGATCTGTCAATGAGAGCATAAGGTATGCCACCACCTTCTTCTAGTATCGGTCGTCGGACCTTAATCCCTTGCCGAACAATCTCCTCTCGTTCTGCCTGTCAACATGTTCCAAAAAGCTTTTATGTCACTGGTTGATTGTCTCCAGTATGGGTTTTGTTTTTGTCAAGTCCATAAGTTTGTCTATTTTCACATTGTCAATTTCTCCCGGGTACCTTTCTGGTCTGCCTTTGTGATCTTTTTCAAGCATCTTTTCTGGAAGCGTTTGAGCCTCACTTCATCAGCTTTACAGATCTGCGAAAATTCGGTATTGTACAGCAAAATGGAGTTCACAAGGCTTTTATGGAGGTTGATTTTGGTTTCTGGTTTGGTGTTTTGTGCAGTAGTTTTTGTGTTTTGCCAGTATGCTGTTGTTGTCAAATGTCTCTTCGCAATTTTCACATTGTTTTTGTCTAGCATTCGCTACAAGCGACCTCATTATTCCCCGTGTGCACAGGCTAGCCTTCATATCATTTTTTCGTCTGTACCAGCCTCTGTGTTAAGTAAAAGTAACTTAACTCCTCCTTCATCTTTTAGCATTACTCTGCCACCACCATGACCACAACCACAACATAACCACAACCCCAATGACGACCACAACCCCAACAACAACCACTACAATGAAGACCACCACGACAACCATGACCACCACAACCACCAAAAGCAATGATGAAAAACATCTATTTGACAAAAAAAACAGAAGAGCCACAATGAGACACATCTTTTCCTCTTTATTTATTATCGAAATTCCAATAATTAACAAAGTTAGGACTTAGCCTGTAGACATACATGCTTTAATGACAAATGATTTTGACATATTTGACAAAAACAGTACCAGTGGGAGGTTTTATAACTGTGGAAAAACAAGTGCAAAAAACAAATGGGAAATCAAGAAAGTAAGTGCACGGGGAGACCATAAAGGGAAATAAACCTATTAGGGAAAAACCACCACCAGCCAACACATATAATACCTATATAAACTATCAAAACATGGGAGCTATGGCAAACAGGATATAATATAAGTAAATAATACGTGACTAAAGGCCTTGGGGAACTAAAATAAACAAAGGGGAATTGAGGAGCTCTGAAAATTAAGCATGGGGTGATTTCTAAGAATAAGAAGACTTTCATGTATAAGCAAATCAAGTTGTTTGTTAGTTATATTAATAATGAAAAAGTTGTCTAAAGAGGCACTGTGACCAGTGTCTGTTATATGATCTCCACTGGCTGCCGAGGTGCCTTTAACACTGTTACCTTTTTTATTAATCCCTAGATACTCTCTACAGTGGACAATGAAATGACATGATATTTTGCCATAGAAAGTAGCCTGGCAGCTGCTACATTTAAACTTGTAAAAAAACAGGGGAGCAAACATGACTAGGGACACAATCTGTCAAGGGGAAAAGGCTACCAATAGGTTTATTAGCCCGAAAAACAATCTTAAGATCAACATAGGGGGACATTTTACCAAGAAATGTAGTAATTCATTTCTTGAGGTGTATATGATAAACAACTAGATAGGGAAGAAAAAGAACATAATGGTTTACATACTGGTATGCACTGGGTTTAGTTAACATGTAATGCTATCTAGATTAATCATTACTGTTCATACATATGTTAGGCAGAAAGCCTCACATCAAGGGAAGGATTATCAAGTCCATTTGTGCTGCAAAGAGAAACTAGATATCATCAGTTGAGGGCAATCTAGAGAGAGTTTTTGAATATCATAAAGATGTTATTGATAATAGAAGAAGAGAGGGTAAGATTTTCCTTACATAACATCATGTAAATAGTCTGTTGATACTACAGAACATTACCACTGCATGAAAAAATGGCAACATTCTTTTGATGCTTTGCCACCTTTGCAGCAGAAAAACCAAGTGGTCCAGAGAAGTGCCCAGTATACCTAGACTTGCCTCGGATTGGCAATGTTTCATCAAGATCAAAAATCAAATCAGTAAAGCCATTACATCTTGTGTCTATGCTGTGAAACCCCGTGTGGTTTACAACACTAGAGTTATGCTACTATCTGCTAAAAAATATTGCGTTCCTACCACTCAAAAAAGTTGTATTGTTTATGTATTTTCGTGCTGATGTGAAGCTTGGTATGTAGGATGCACTACGCAGAGACTAGCAGACAGCATAAAACAGCATATCTCCATGAACATCAGGAAGAAAAGTAATACAGTAAGAGAACAGCCACCTTGTATATGTAAAAAGAACTATTCTACAATTATGAGTTGGCCATAGGACAAAAGCTTATTGCAGATCCAGAATATGCCAATCCTTATACAGACGACAATGTCAGATCATTGGGCAAGCAAGATCGTCTTGTCATTTACGTGTTTTGGAATCTGTTTACATCAAGACTCAAAACCCAGTCTTGTGTAGACAAAAAGAGTTTGTTGTCGCATTGGGACTCTTCAAGTTAACAATGTTAATAGGTCCTACTTGGTCACACTTAGGGGCCAATTAGACACATCCTAACACATTAACTGCATCTGGATATATATTTCAGTTAACCTTTAGGTCGCTATCCAAGTTTGTCATAGTCTGATGAGTGTTGGATGAAAAAAGCTTGTAAGTATGTCAAAAGAATGTTGCCCAGATCCTTTTTTTTAGGATTTTCTAGAAAGATCTATATATTCCATTTCAGTTTTATTCACTTGACTCAGTAAATGGAGCTACCATTTATTCAGCTACAGAGTTTACTCCTGTTTCTGCATTTGATGTTGGAGAACAAGAACTGCTTACGTTACGATTATGCATTTCAATTTAACTAGATCCAAAAATCTGTGAAAAGCATGCAGCCAGAATTCTTTTGATGTTTTATTTGCATCAAAAGAAATGGTGTGATCCCTATCAAAACCATAAGAAATCAAGGAATGGTTGCTATTTATATTCTAGAAGGCTATCTCTCAATAATGACCATGTTCTAATTTATTTCCAAACTTTTTTGCCATTGACTTTCTTGTTAGATCCATTGTCTGTCATTTTGAATGTCAGCATAGCATCTTTCTCCCTTTTTACAAGGGGGAACTGCTATTTGTTACTATGATGGGTTAGGCTTTTTCTTGTATGAAGTATTCTGCATAATATCTCTGAATCTAGAGGATTTCTACAGTAGCTTAATACTTTTCCTTATTTGCATAAGTCAGTTGTCATACAACAACTGTGTACATTTTCCTTAAAGGCTGGTTTTCATTTGTTGTAATTTGTAGGCAACTGTCGCAGATACTCCTGTGCAACCATTGCAGACTACAAGATCTAAATAAAAAGCAGCAAACTATACTGATTGCAGACAGTCTGCAATAGTTGCAGATGCTGCTAGAAAGTCAAATTGGCTGCTAGAAAGTCAAACCACTACTATTGAATGAGTTTGGACAGGATGAAAAAAGCAATGGTCAGAAATGCAATTGAAAAAGTACTCTTGGATATTGAGTTTTGACTTTACAACAACATTTCATTATCAGCATATGAACAACACACAAGATAGACATTCTGTATACAATTGGTAAAGTAAAAGAATACTGTTAGCTAATAACACAAGTATGTTAATGAAATATGTACCAAGTTTTGAATTTTGAGCTATTCCAGTGTTAGTCTGCCAACAATAGTAGATGTACTAGCAATTTTGTGTAACATGGCTGTTGAACTACCGGTTGCCATTTGTTTACATCCATGAAGGCTATGCAGTCAGAGAAGAGCATCCATTTTGCAACGTGGGATTCTTAACAGAACAAACAGGCGCGAAACCTCGTTATAACAAAAAACGAATAATATAATGAGAAAAAGGCAGAAATGCCTGTTTACATTTTAACACTCCCACTTAAACATGTATTTCTGTCCATTTTTATGAAGTAAAAATTGTTCATTGTTCATATTATCAAGTAATCATTGTCCAATCAATATCAATGACATATGCAACTTGATTTTACTTGTCGATTTTGTGAAAATATCTGCGACGTTGTCCTCTGTAGGAATATAAGTCAATATTATTTTTCCCATTTCGATTTTCAAATTGATAAAGTGATACTTGATATCAATATGCTTGGATCTTTCCTTTCTAATAGGGTCTATAGCTAAAGCAATCGCTCCTTGGTTGTCAGCATATAATTTGACACTTTGTATGGCCTTTTTGTCAACCATTTCATTCATCAATTACATCAAAAACTTTGCCTCTTGTAGGGCGGATGAAATAGCAACATATTCAGCTTTGCAGCTGGATAAAGCAACTGTTGATTGCTTTCTGCATTTCCAAGATATGCAGGCACTGTTTTTATTCAAAAAGAAACAATAGCCAGAAGTGCTTTTCCTATCTTCTGTTGATCCCGCCCAATGAGCATCGCAATATCCCATCAAATCTAGTTCATCTTCTGTATAGTGCATAATTTAGAGTGCCCTTTATATATCATAGCACATGTTTTACTGCAGTCCAGTGATCTTCAGTGGGGTTTTGCGCATATTGCGCTAGCTTGGAGATGATCCATGATATATCTGGCCTAGTTCCGGTCATTGCATAAATTAGGCCTCCAATTGCCTCACGGTATTCTCTTGCATCGAATGGTGGTGAGTTTGCAGAGAAGTTTAGCTTCGCTTCACTTGGTGATCTTTTTGCTTTACAATCAGATATGCCAAATCTTTGCAGGACTTTTTCTAGATAAGATCTCTGAGTCATGTCAATCTTTCCAGGCCTTACTATGAAGTCGATTCCAAGAAATCGAGAAATTTGTCCCAAATCTTTCATCTTACAATTCTGTGACAATGCGGCTTTCTCTTTATCCAACAAAGACGCATTGCTGGATACTAATATTATATCATCAACCCATATTAATAGGATAATGATATCCTTAGAATCATGCTTGACAAAAATACAAGGGTCTGTTAGACTTTGCTTAAATCCGCTGTCAACAAGTTCTTTACTCAATAAGTTATTCCAATTCCTTCTGCTCTGTTTCAGTCCATAGAGCGATTTGTTTAACTTGTATACAAGGGGTTCATTGTTGGTACAAAGAACCTCATAGCCTTTAGCTTGCTCCATTTAAATGTCACAATCGATTGGTGCATTTAAGTATGCCGTTTTGACATCCATCTGATGTACAATATAATCCTTCTGTGCTGCTAATTGCATCAATGCTCTTACTGACGTCATTTTTGTGGTTGGTGCATGTGTCATAATAATCAATGTCCTTTGTTTGGCTGTAACCTTTTGCAACATACCTTGCCTTATAGACTGTTTCATTACTTCCACTTTGTTTAACTGTGTATACCCATCAACCTCCAATGATATTCTTTCCTTTTGGCAGTTGGGTTAGGGTGAACGTAGAATTTTCTTGTAGTGAGTTGACTTCATCATCCATTGCTTCTTTCCAATATCTAGCATTTTGAGAGCTTACTGCTTCCTCATAAGTCTTGGGGCTATCTAAATCTTTGTTTTTCATGTCACTATTAAGGCTTCTTGTTTCATTCACATCATCCCCAATTACATAATCTGTGAGGTATTTGGGTTGTCTTCTCTCTCTTAGAGGATATCTTACAGTCTCATTTCTGTCTCCTGCATTTGATTCACCTTCCTCAAGTCTGTGCTCCTCTACTAAAGCATCAGTTGGTGCAGTCTGTTTTCTCATATTGCAACACATTTCATCATCACAATCATCATCTTTTTCATTATCAAATCTGTAGGCAAATTTCACACATCTGACTCTTTTTATGTCTCTACTTTCTTTAAAATACATGAAGTAGGCAGGACTATATTTGTCATAGCCTATACAAGTTCCTTTCTTTGCTCTTGAGTCTAGCTTTTGTTTGTCCTGTACAAGTGCATAACAGGTACTTCCAAAAATATTCATGTTCTTCACATTTGGCTTTGTCCCTGTAAAAGCTTCAAATGGTGTCATTTCTAAACTGCGGTTATAACATCTGTGTCTAATGTAAGTTGCTGATAGAATGGCATATGTCCACAAATCTTTTGGTAATTTTGCTTCAAGCAACAAACATCGGGCCATCTCATATATTGGTCATGTCCCTCCACCTCCTTCGGTCTGCAATGTCGCTCCTCACACTCTTGGCAGCAAGATCGTCCAGGATGCAGTCCATCCATCTCCTCCATAAGGGCGTAACTATGGAGGGCTGGGGGGCCATGGCCCCCCCAAATGGTATGATTTCACACCGAGAGAATTTGACTTAAAAAGACAACCAATACATAACTTAAACATGTAAATGAATAAGATAAAAGTTTTTGCATAACAAGAAACTAGTTGCATATCAAACTAACAAACGAAATTCTAACTCACATTACATTACATGTAAGGTAACACTATCTGCGAATATAAACACCTCAGAGCCTGAAAAACATGTATTTCATCAGGCAATCAGAGTGAATCAATTTGGCTGAGGGAATTTTATATTCGAAATTTACCTTGAATGTTATCGGAGATTTTGCCCTTGAAACAAAAAGCTACATGCAAGCTCGTTTTAGTATGAGAGACAGGGACACACAGTAGGGGGGTGTGAGGGGGTGTCACACCCCCCACTATTTTCTCAGTTGGTCCAAAATCGACAACAGTAATATAAAAAAACCTCAGTTGCTACTTTACTTTACTGGATCCAATCAGTCCCAATTGAAAATTATAATGGAAGTCGGTCCAGCTAAAGTACACACCCCCTCACCCGAAGAGTTGGATGTGCACCCCTGATGAGAGGTGGTTTTTAGGTGTTTGCATTGCCTAAAAGGGTTCTCGCATCTTATATACTATTTATGTGTAGAAGCCCATATGATGAAGAAACCTCCCACCCCTTCTTAAAACAGGTAGATGTAGAGTTACTTCTACGATTTCTAAGATATGCCCACTTTACATCATTTCAGTATGCTGTCAATACCACACTTTAAATGTTGAAAATTGCAATATTCTAGCAATGTCATTTTGTCTATCTTGTAACTACTTAGAGCTTTAAAGAGAGTGGTCTTGACTTCAATGCTGCGAATGAGTTGATGAGTTTCTCACTCATTGCTGTTCTCCCACAGTGAACTTGCAGAAGAAGTAGAGATTCTAGTCTCTCCTTGGACATGGTTGACCGAATTGCTGTCAGGGTACTATTCAGCTTCGAAAATAGTCACTCGGGCTCTGCTGTTGTCACCGGTAATGCAGTGAGAGTGTTGAGTAACTTATGCACGTTTGGAAAGACGTCACCTTGGCAGTCACCTACGGTGCCAATAGCGGTATTTGCTACTGTACTTGTTCCACGTGACAGCCGTTGCTGCTTCCAAATGTCATATTCTCCTTCAACAATGCTCAAGGGGTCTAAAAAGACTCCGTATGTTTGTGCTGCAGGCAAACTATCTTGCCAAGTTGATTCTTTGACGAAACAAGGCAGGATTCTTGTAAGTGTCGCGATCTTCTGCTGATGTGGACCAAATCTTGCTTTCATATCTCCAACAACTTCATCAAGAGGAGGAAAAAACATATTGATATGATAATAATCAATGGCAGTTTGATTGGTTCCACCAGCATTGGATCTGAACCTTGACTGACTGACTGCTCGAGGAATTGCGTGCATGTCTTCTCTGGTCACTCCAATTTTTTCGGCAAGAAGCACTGCTTCTTCAAACATCGAAGCAAACTCACTTTCCTCATCTTTACGCCATGTATGAAGCTTTGACTGTGTGGCAGAAATCGTCGACATTGTGTTCACAAGATCGCTACCAATTTTTTGCAAAGAACGAGACACTGGGTGCAGTACAGCAGAACCTTTCTCGGACAATACTAGTGCGACAAGGAACTGAGGGTCTTGTACACTTTTTAACAACCTCCTGGCATCTTTTCTTGTATCTAATGAGTCCCAAGCGAGCATTTCGTTCAAGCAACCAAAAACTGTCATGCAACCAAAACTGATTCATGTCTTTCGACAAATCGTGTTTCGCAGAGGGTCACCAGTTGCCATCAATGAAACTCTTCACTTGATTCTCGTGCTATGACTGCCTGCAAATAGCTGTTTCTTTTCACATTGCTTGAAGAAATTGTTGATATCTTTGATGTCATCCATGCAGTGTCTGATAGTTTGTATCTTTGTGGCTCTCGAACAGCTTAGATTTAGGGCATGCATACAGCAGTGGAAGTAGTCAGCGAGTGGTGCAGCAAATTTGATAACAGAGCAAACACCAACTCATTCACTGGACATCGACGCAGCACCATCATATCCTTGGCCAACAAGGTACTGCAGATCCAACCCAAGGTCTTTTATATGACGGAGTAGAGTGTCCCCTATGGCCTTGCCACATAGCTTAATTTCATTGTGCTCTGTTTCTTCTGATTGGTCACTGCTCTTAATGTCAGCAATCAGATCTAAAATTACGACCAGTTCTTCTGTGATAATGTTTGGCACATTTTTGGTGTCAACGTAACAAATTGCAATGACCAACTGTTCTTTTTTGGCACAATCTTGGGTTTTGTCAGCCATTATTGTCCAGAATTTCGCTTTTCTTACATCTCTTACAATGTCTTCTTTGATAATATTTCCTGCGCAATGCAATTAGCTTGTTTTGTATCGTTTTGCTTACTAAAGAAGAATTGCGTTTGCAAGATATCAGGTGGTCTTTCAAGTTTGTATCCCTCCCCATATTCTTAATCGCAGCAATGCCCTAAAGTTTCCATCATTGTCCTGGGGTTCTTCTCCAGTTGAATCTGCAGATCCATCATCATGATGTCCTCTAAGTGCAATATTTCGCCTGGCACATGCAAAGAGGGTATCAATGATGGGAACAAGCGCAGACCTATTTCTTTCAATCTCTTTCTGCCTTTCAATGTTAATTATTGATCGAACGTCCTTCTCACATCCAGGTGTTGCACGGCTCAAGAATTCCGTGTACTTAATGACACATGTCTTATGAAAAGATGTTTCTTGGTGACTAGTGAGGGCTCCATTCTTCCCTGTCAAGTCTGAAAAATCTACAAGGGGCTTGTTAACAAGTTTGCCCATTGACTGGCCTGCTCCTCCTCCATATTGTGTGCCTCTTCCACCTCCACTCTCACATGTCTTGAATAAAACGCAATAAACACACAAAGCACCACAAAATTTGGTATCATCCAGTAGCAGTGGGTTGTTGCCCTTCAGTTGCGGGGCTTCTTGTAGTAGGCAACGTTGAATCAAATTGATATTGTTCATTATCACTAGCATTCACATTATGACAGTCATCGCAGAGGTCACATGTCGTAGCAGTGGGTTGTTGGCCTTCTGTTGTGGGGCTTGTTTTAGTAGGCAAAGTTGAATCAAATTGATATTGTTCATTATCACTAGCATTCACAGTATGACAGTGATCATTGAGGTCA
>WIPJ01004820.1:25038-40444 GCA_018155075.1 Cassiopea andromeda | reverse complement strand
TGTATGTATATATAGCTGCGGCTTGCGTGCTTTGTCGAAAGAGCTGAAACTGCATGTGCAAAGATAGGATATTACGATATTCAAACTTTTAATCAGCTTTAGACAATACGAATTACTGTTTTCTAATGCACGCACGCACATGTAAATATCTTTTTCAGTGTGTGGTTGAATGGACTTTTGCGTTGAAAACTCGCTGGTACGGCCCGCAAAGTGTGGTTTTGATTCTGGTGACTGATATCACTTTACATGACCCCCTGGCGCATTAATAACTGGTGATTGTTGTCCTTGCTAGTTGCATTCTGCGCATGACCAATAAAACAAACACACCCTGACTTCCCCTGCCTCATTTTACAGTATCGTTAAATTGAGAAGGAACGCTAGCTACATTCTGCGCTAACATACAGAGCATCAAGATGGCTGGTGACGTTCAACGTGGTCATGCAATCGCTGCCCTTGTTCTTGGCATTATGGAGCTTGTCTTCGGTCTAATTATCATCATTTGCAGCTTCGTTCTTGGCGGGAAAGTTAACGCTGGCACTGCACTCACACCATACTGGGCAGGCATTCCGGTATGTACCTTTACAAACTTGCCCAGTTGATCAGAATAAATCTAACTCCCCTTATTTTGATAACAGTATACTCTCTTTCGGTAGCTGCTTTTTTGAGTAACTGAACTCGCTGCAGAGATATTCCGACACTTGAAAAGTTGCGCGTATTTCCGATTTGATGATTGATGAATGAAGATTGCAGTCTTCATGATGAGCACTTTAATTGTTGTGTAGATCACTTCGCTTTCCTGTACCGTTATATGCTTGCAATGAGTGCGCTGCAGCATGTATCATAGTCCACGTACCATGCTTTTTGTAGGCTCTTGTATCGTATGTAGAATAATCCATTGCCTTTGCAATTACGGTAGAAGAAAACTGCCTTCGTCATGGAAAACATTCAGTCACTCATTTTACACGCATATAAAGGGTACAAATTCGATTAACAACTGTTTTACAGTCATCCCTGTTTAAAATCAATGTGTTTGCATTCGACTATGTTCGAATGAGTTTCTTGAGGCTGACACATGGTCTTCGACTCTCCGTAGGGCGTTTCCTCCCACATGCTTCGGCGCAAAGTAGCTGACGTTTTTGCCTACACGTCCATATCACTGTTGATTCTACTAGTTTTAAGAAAGCCAAGCGCTTTTTAGCCTTTCTGGATATAACAAATTGTGTTTGGTTTTAGCAGTGCATGTTAAGTTACTTTAGAGGGTGGATTTGTCGTTAAGTTTTACCGCCATATCGAAGGTAAATCAAATACCAAGGAAGGCTTGAATAGGCACTAAGGCAGATACGTGCTTCTCACTGAAATAATAGCCCTAATCCACTTTCGGTCCTCTCGACAAGGGTTTGAAAGGGTTTGGAAGGGTAAGTAGGGGCTATGTATGAACATTGCTGCTTAGTACCGCATGGACGGTCCTTTTAAACTTCCGTCCGAATCCTTGATTTGGTAGTACCGCGCGCGAAAGATCCGCGTTGTAGTTTTTTTAGTTATTTGAGAGAGATTGCAGTGCACATGCAGCTGACATTGAAGTACCTGTCTGTTTAGTTCACGCAAGTTACTGTGAGGTAGCCATGTTTACGGCGAGCTGCAGGCTGGCAGTTGTTGCGGAGAATAGCGCCCAGTGAAACAGGAATCACTTGCCGTTTGAAGTGGTCATACGGAGCTAACGCATTACCGTATGCAGATCGGTTTGGATGTAATTCTAGGTGTGCGACTGCGGATTAAGTTTACTCTATGCGTTTGTACAGGTTTACAGCTCATGCCAAGTTGTTTGACTATCAACTCGATGGTGAATTTCTACAAATGCCACCCCCGTGCTTGAGCTTAGCTACGTAAAGTCATTGACAGGCGTCATGTCCATGACAAGTTCAGACCGGCCAGCTCTTGCCTGTGGCGCATTTACAAAGGTGCATTGCAAATTTCCTGCGTGGAGGTGGCGTTACTGTTGGCGTGGCGACGTGTATATAGCCTAAACTATACTCTTTGGTGAACTGGCGTAATAAAGTACAAATCTCGACGCAGTTCTTTTCATCATTGCGCCTCAAGTGTATGCCAAGTTGTTAATATTGGCGTACACCTGAGTTTTACACAGAATGCACCCTAGTGCATTTACCGTAAGGCACAATGGGGACATACCCAGACGCCCCACTAACAATTCTACATTTAGGGGCCCACAAGCAAACTCTGGAAAGCCTAGCAAGCGCTACTAATTTCAGTATTTGCTTGAAATTGAATAGCAATGTCTTCAGGCAGGGTATTAACTTTCATTGTTGAGGCTTTTGTTAAAAAAGATGTCACGCTAGCAGGATTCCTACCATTCATTTCATTTTATGTCGATTGCGGAGGAGCCCTCTACGTAAAAGCACAGTACAATGCATAAATATATAAAAAATTAGAAAAAGTAATTGAAGTGATTTGTATAAGTACTTCATGTAGAGTAACATGAATGAAGAATAAGGCAGAGTTCGTCTCCAAACACACGTGTCTGTTTGTGCTACGTTCTAATTGAATATATAAGAGAATCTACAGTAATGACTATGCACGTAGGCCGTAATTGTTTTAATTCATTTCAAGTGGCAACCAGGAGTTTAGTGTTTAAAATGTTATTTTTTGATCATGTGATGGAAAGCGAATAATATGGGAACTTAGTTAGCGTCCACACAAATGTGTGTTCGTATGAAAACGCATACAATTAGGTGCGTTTTTACACTTCAGATACATTTAGATCACTGGTGGCCAACCCGCGGCTCTTTCCTTGGTTTCACGCGGCTCTTTCCTTGGTTTCACGCGGCTCTTTCCTTGGTTTCACGCGGCTCTTGCAATCTTGCTGTTTTTTACTACACTTGAATTCAGGGAGGTATTTGCGTGTGATAGGAAGGTATGGGGGTGATGCTATTGTGTCCCTTAAATTTGATGTGGCTCTTTGTGGTATCACAGTCAGCGGCAGTGTGAGGGGATTGCAGGGCCTGGGGCTAAAATCCTCTGCGGGGGCCCTTGTTTGAAAATCACTGAGTGTATTTACATGTTTGCCTGTGATTTCTTTTCAGTTTTTTCTCAGACACGTGGCCCCTTTTGGATTATCAAAAGCGCAGGGGCCGTTTCCCCCTGGCCCCACCTAAAGCCGCCTCTGATCACAGTAGATTATGCGGCTCCTCGCTTTCACTGGTTGGCGACCCCTGATTTAGATGCATCAAAATGTTTGCGTTTTCACACGAAAAAGCATTAGTGTGGACGCTACCTTGAGGTAAACAAAATGAAGTAGAAGAACTAGGAGAACAAAAGGGTGTTCAGATCAATAGAATCAATAAGGCCAAATGGGATGGGGACGATTTAAGATTTTATTTCTAAGCGTACAATTAGGGCACCCAACAACTTGCAAAATCCTTCTAGATTAGAGGTGTAGTATTCAATGGCTCATGGAGATTAGAGAAGCAGATGGTTTATGCTGTTGAAAGCTGACGAATCATATAACTACAGGCTTGAAAAATGAGGGCTTTCTGTAAAGTTATCTAGAATTAACAGGAAAGAGCTGAGAAAATTACGGCAAATAGCACATTGAATTCTCCGCCTTATTGTACTTAAAGCTTATCTTTACCAATGATAAAATAGCATTGCTTTAAAATATAACTCAATCTGACGCATTTTGTTTGCTATATTACAAATAGTTCGCCATATCCACGTTTTCTTTACGTTTTCTTTACGTTTTCGTTTCAATCAATGCAATGGTTAAACTAAGAAACCTTTAGAACTGAAATTTGACTAGAAGTTAAGAAGACCCATACTATTAGGATTGTGTTTCTTATAAGATAACGTGTATTCTCAACTCTTAGTAATCGGGGAGTTACAATAAAGGGAGTCTAACAAATTTCTAGAGGAAATGACCCCTTCTCTGTTTATAATAGGTTTTGGAGTACATGGATTTCATAAAAAACTATATTTCATCTACTCACCACAACAGGAACCCTAACAATTGGATTCGTGCTGTAGTTAGTAGATGTAATTTAAGGATTCATTATGGAGTTTTAGGACCAGAAATTCAATTTTGCGGAATATCCTTTACGTGTTTCCGTGACAAAAAGCAAGTTGTTTCCTAATTGATTTAGCAGCTGAAAATCTTTGGTCTTCTTTCAAAAATTAGAGTTTAAAATTTGCTGAGTATAGATAAGGAGCTTGTGAGGAATTTTTCTAATACATTTATGAATGCAAATAAAGACTATGGAGTTTTGAGCCTCAAAACTCCTTAAAGAAATAGCATGAACCCTGCTCTAAGACAAAGGAGTTTGAGATTAGGCAAAAGTTAAGAAAGATTTAAGAAACTGCAAGCTGAGCTTCAAATATTAATTTTGAAAAAAACTGACTTTATAAGACAATTTTTCGTCATACTAAAAACTAAAATAGAAGAGAGAGCCTGAAAATTCTATTTCTTGCGTTGTAGTCGCCTGATCTCAGTTAATCGTTAATTGCAAAGCTTGAAGAAACATCTGGGGCTGGATTTGATAAATAATTAGAAGTATCCATGCTGAAAGTAGAGTGTTTGGTTTGTTTAAATGAAAATTCTTCTCTCCTGACCGTTGTTAAGAGCTAGGATTGACTATATGACATGGGTTATTACACCAGGTTACGGAGTACTCCTTATACTTCATAAAATTTTTCTTAGATTTACCTTGAGTTTTAATTGCGCATAGAACTCCTTCAATTCGTGCATTTTAGAAAGAGGCTCCTTAAAAATTCCTTACAAGTTATTTTTTATAAGAAAATTATAATTTTGCCTGAGCCTCAATTTTCTTAACTTATCCCGAAATTGAGCCTGAGATTTTCTTAAATTTTCCTTAACTTTTTCTGAAATAAACTGGCTAGAATGGTTTACACTTTCGTTAATAACAGTGTATACTTGAATTTGAATTCCATCTTTAACATTTTGAATACAATAACGACGAAATTACCGATTTTTGGCCTATAAAAATATTAAATTTTGGAATTTGAGCCTCGTGATTTTCTTACGATTTTCTTAAGATTTTGACGATATGAGCCTCATTTTCTTATAAACTTCTTTCTTATAAAAAAACTTGTATTTCTTATCAATGCTTTAAGGGAGGATATTTATGGGCAGATTTAATCCTTAAATGATTTTTTAAAAGGCCTAAATATTTATCAGATAGCCAGAGGAAAAGCCTTGTTGCACACATGATCAGCATTTACTTCATTGTAGATATTTTAGAGTAGAGTTTATTGAAAGCTATAGTTTTTAGTATAGATTGTCTCATTGTTGTGACATAAACAGATGAAACTAACAAACTTAGAATTTCTAACAGTATAAGCGGCGAGGGTTAGAAGAATGGCGAAAATCTTTGAGCTTTGTAAATCTTTAAGAATGTAAAAAAAATTTAAAGTCTTTTGCACTTTTTTCTTAGCAATTTCCCTCGTTGATCTTTGTTAGTTCTGTAAAAATATACCCCCATTTAGTAATTTTGTGAAAATTCCACCCAGTACCTTTTATTCCACAAAATCGCCTATTTAGTGGTTTTGATTTTGTATTTCCTTTGAACGTTTGGGAGTGTGAAAAGTTGTTTCTAATTTTTTTAATACACGTTTTTTATAAGAAAAAAATTTATAAGAAAATGAGGCTCAAATCGTCAAAATCTTCAGAAAATCGTAAGAAAATCACGAGGCTCAATTTCCAAACTTAAGTGTTTTTGTAGGCCAAAAATCGGTATCTCGTCGTTATTGCATTCAAAATGTTAAAGATGAAATTCAAATTCAAGTATACAATATTGTTAACGAAAGTGTAAGCCATTTTAGCCAGTTTACTTCAGTAACAGTTAAGAAAATTGAGGTTCAGGCAAAATAATGATTTTCTCATAAAAAAGCATGTAGTTGAAATGGCTAATGAAACACATCCATGGCTATCTTTGAAGAAAAAATTTGACCAGCCCTGTTTTGGGTCTCTACTGGACGTTTCCAATCCAGCTACAAGCACCCCGTCTATTTGGGACTCAAAGAGTATGGCCAAAACGTCTGTGGTGGTTTTCATATCCCTTCGTAAATACGGTTAGACTTAACAAACCATATAGCATTGCGGTTAGCGTAGTTTCTTTTTGTTCAAATGCTGTGTAGAATTATGGATTCATTCCAAACATTACGATTACATTCTGGTTGGTTTTCGGTGCCCAGTTACTGAGTAAGTTCAGGGATTTTTATCTCTCTGGACAAGGTTATAGCTTAGTTGCCAGATAGGCCGTTTTTCACGCCCAATTGGCTTGTTTTTGTCGCTGTGCGGACTGTTTGCTGTTGTGTAGGTGTCTGGTATTTTGCATTTCTAGTTTTCCGCAAGAGTTTGGTTCAAAAAATGATAAACATAGCCTTGTGGATGGAGTAGCATAGGTGTTAAATCTTGATTGGGTAGCAAAGGAATCACCATCTAAGGATTCCTGCCAATAACATTGCAGTAATCCTTCAATGGTGATTCCTTTGTTAGTTCATTAATGGTTTTCCACCCCAGTTTCTCAATCAATTGATTGATGGGGTGTCGAAACTGCTGTTTGTTGCAATTCTAGCAGCCATGTTTTGCAGCTCAGTTGCGCCTGCACAGCCCCATACCGAACAACAGTATCAGAAATGGGATTCTACGATGCTAGTATAGATGTTTGTCAAGGCTGAGAATGGTAAACAATTTTTAACATGTTTTAGAATTCCAGGCCCTCTAGACACCTTTAAAGATTATTTGATTAATTGTAAGTAATTTCTTATTTAATCACGACATCCATTCAGTAAAAATAAAAAGTCTTAATTACAAATTAGGGCCCTAATTATGAATATAATGAATAAGTTAACCAAACATATAAAAATCGGTACCACTCTTCCGTGGATTCGTGCGCAAAAATTGTTTTAAATTTTTTCCTTCAGCATAGAAAATGATTTTTAAACCCCGAACTTGATCTTTCCCATCAAAGCTGTTATTTTAATTTGAAGTTTTAATTAGGTTATTTATCTATTTTATTTTAGTAACTTTCAAATTATTAGTTTTTAGTGGAGGGCCTCTTGAAAATCACGTTGAACTGAAGCGCAACCCTCCATTAAAATGGAAATGGAAAATAAATTCTACTTTGCTTTTGATTTATGAACTTTGATTATGATTTACTGCACGCGTATGAAGATGCGCTGTCAGAAAAAAAATAGCGGAAGAGCTACCGAGGAAACATTTCTAGATTGTAAACTCCAAAGGCCCAGAACGCACTGTAACTTTTATATTGGTGTGAACTGATAATCAACTCTCACAAACAGTAGGGCATCTGAAGCGATTAATCCAAATTCTATTACATTAGCACCTCACCACTTCATGTTTACATAACAGCGAGTGTGAACAGAAAGTGCAGCTCTTAGGCGGACTTCGGTCCCTTTCATCTTTGTGAGGATTTTTTGCATTCTTTCAGACCTTGACGTGACTTATGTCCCATCCAGAGGATTCCGGGTTGGATCCCACATTCTGTCTCCAGACCCTCCAGCGTTTTCTATCCGTGGCCATATTTCCAAGATCGTGTATTGTACTGTTTTCGTTGGTCGATCGAAATTGATTTTTTGCATTCTTTCAGACCTACGGCCCCAATTTTTTTGAACGCACGTAGTTGTAACCGGTGCACTGACAGGACGTGCTAGGCTCGAGGATCAAGTACACAATAGGTGACGAGGTGTTGCTTTTTCTTGTAAGTTGAAATTGTAAACCGAAGTAGAAGTTGTCGGTGCCTTTTGCTGACTAGCCATTGTGATAACTTAGTACTGAAAAACTTATACATAATACTGCATTACATGATGAATAAGGCAAAATCAAAGAAATTAACTCTCGGAATGCCTCCATTTGATGTTCCGAAAGTCACGAAAATGCTCGTGTGGAGAGGGGATGACCTTGCCGCTCTATCGTCTATACCTCTCAACAGCGTCTTTTTCACTATGGGATCATCCATAAAAGATGTCCGCAAATTTTTGTCAGTTTTCAACCCTCCTCCATCCCCGTTGTTGGATTTCGTACCCCCGTCCCGCCTAGTTTGTATCCCTGTGTTCGAGAGTTTAAAAGAGAGGAGTCGAGAGTGTGAGGGGAGTTGTAGTTGTGAGGAGTTGTCAGGGGTTGTCAGTCAATAAGTCGCATAGAGACTTCGCTAATCCGCATAGAAAAGTAGGAAGGAGTAAATCGCAAGAACGCTATTAATTCGCTTGTTTATTTTCGCCAAAGTATCGCAGAAGAACGCTTACACATTTACGCATATTATTATTTCGCATTATTGGAGTTTATGGAAGCAGTACAAATGGATATTTTCTTTTTGTTAACTTCTGCCATGGTGTCGCCGCTATACTAGGTTGGTCGCGTGAAGCGTTATAGTGTTTTTTACTATAATCGTGTGGCCTATCTAGCGCAATATTCAACACCCGTGTCTACACCTGTCCGCTTTGTGCTTATTAACCCCCTCTCCCTGTCCGTACGGACACTGAGTTGAAAGACACGTAAAAAGCTGCAAAAACTATGGAAGAATAAATACTCTTTTGAAAAAGACATGCATAATGTACTTATTTCTTGTTTCCTCGTCTTTCTATCGTTAACACAGGAAGATAATATTTACAAAATTACTTTTAAATGTCCTCTTCTCTCTTCCAGAGACCACACTGAAAAAGATGTCCACTAACAGAAATACCCCCTCCTCTTGCCCACTTTTGTCCGCATTCTTGCTGACTCCCTCTCCCCCCCAAAGTGCGGACATCCTTTATGGATTCCCCCTAGTGTGGATTCCCCCTATTGTGGAAAAGGAAACAAATACCATAATTTTGAGCATGTTGACGTTGGCATTGACTCATCGTGTTTTTGAATCAACAGTAGACATAGCTGATCAATCAGATTGATTAAAAGGCGAAGAAAATCTACTGAATTTGATTTACTTCTCAACTCAAAATCACCTAAATGATTATTTTTACCCATGACTAAAGTATTCGAACGGTCGGTTCAATCAGATTGAAAATGGCTGCTCAAATACGTCACTTTGTGGTCTGATGTGAATATGTCCTTTGTATTCAACTTTAGTTTACAGAGCTTTAAGTCTCTGAAGATTTCTTACTCAAAAGCAGCTTGTTAATTTACGGCTTTTTCTGATCCTTAGTATTCAACTTTAGTTTACAGAGCTTTAAGTCTCTGAAGATTTCTTAATCAAAAGCAGCTTGTTAATTTACGGCTTTTTCTGATAGTTTGAGAACATTTTTTCAGATAGTTCTGATATTTTGATCGTTGCTCCTGCTGAAGGGGGTTGTATTTAATAGCTTTTCGATCACAGTTGACTTTTATTCAAATCCGATGGTGAGTTCAAGAATATATAAATTTTTATCGTTAGTGATCAAAATAAGGTCAGGTCGAAGGCAATCACCAGCAGGGCCGTAACCACGATTTTCATTTTGGGGAGGCAAGGCCGTAACCACGATTTTAATTTTGAAGGGGGGCTTAGAAGTCACTATCGGAGGAGGCCTCACCATGGTTGAGGCGGAGGAGCTGAGAAAATTTTACGATTTTCAAACGTCTAAACACGCTATAACGGGTCACACTTTAGGATAGTATTCTAATTGAAAAAAAAGTTATTTTAACAAGAAATTATTGGGGGGCTCCAGCCCCCTTGCCCCCCGGTGGTTACGGCACTGACCAGTGATTAGAAATGGAGACAGAAATGCAGGAAGATCAGCATATAAAGAACAAAACTAAAGGCTAGACAATGTGTTTGCAATAAAGTTAAGAATTTATTCATGCCTCCAAGTGTACCTGCCTTGTTCAAGATAGGATTTACGACTTTAAGCAATATGCTGCAAAGTCTCAGGGTGAAAGCAGAAAGAGCATGAGGATGATTGTGTGATTCACCATTTAGAGAGGTTCTTCTGAGTTGCAAGGGTGTTTGACAAACAATGTGAAGTTGAAGATAGTTTTGGCCATATTTTTTTTGCACATCTGACCAAAGGTTGGTGGTGCTGAGCGAAGCATATTTCAGAATAGATGTTATGATGAATCCTTGGGAAGTTAGTTCCTCTTTGATGCGATAATGATGTTGGGTTTGAATGGATTTGAGACATGTTTTGCGTTCCTATATTGGTCATATTAAATGTTAGTGGAAGTATTTGAATCCTTCCATGAAGGCCTAATATCGGCGTTAGGAGAAGATTTTAAAGCATTTGGAATTATATTGTTTGACATTGAATAAATTTTGTAGAAGGAAGAACGAGATTTAAGCCATAATAAGATCTGCTAAGAATTAGGCCACTGATAGAAGCACTATGGTTGATTCAAACCATCTACGTATAGACCTGGTAACAACACTAATAATATGACATTCTTTAAAGCTAGATTTACACAGCTTTTACAAACTAATTAAGACCAACTGCTTACGTAAACATACTCTAAAATAGAACAAAATTGTTAAAGGAAAAGAAAAGAGAGAGAAAACAAAGATCACACAATATATATCAGGACTTTACTTTTTACAGATTTTGCATTTGCAGTCCTCTCCACTCCAAATTTTAATACTTCTCGTAGAAGAGCAGAGAGAGGTTTTGCGTTCAATGTTATTTGGAAGGTAATTCCATAAGACGCTGTTTCTAAAGACTAATAGATAGTTCATACGATGAGCCATAGATGATCCGAACCTATTATAGCATTGGTTCAACAATGACGCAACCGAAATGGATGAGCCAGTGTTGAACGAATGAACTGCGTGATTGTGGCTCGAGGCGATGTTTTTTGTGGTTTCATACGCTGAACCGAAGATGAACTTAACTACTCAAATTGCTAAATGAATAGGCTCGGCTCATCTACGGCTCATCGTATTAACTAGCTCTAAGCTATCATTTCCATATCTAATAGCTTTAGTTTGAGGCAACATTAACAGGTTTTTTTTATCGTAAGGCATATATAAGAACAGATAATTACGAGGCAGATATCACATTAATTGGTTTTGCATTTCCTGTCAACCGTAAGACAAGAGGCTTTTTTGATGATGTCCCGATAACTAATTTAAGAGGTTGAAAATTCGTATGAACAAAATCAATTGACTTGAGTTTTTACCCACTATGTACATGACCTTGTCAACCCAGGTTCACCCTAACTTGAGTTTAACTGTGTGTTATTTATACGACTGCGGCTATTGTCATCGTGTAGATCGAACCTGCGGTCAACATGGTATAGTAAACAATGCTAAGAACTATTTACTCGAGAATATTACCACCAATGGAAGACCCTTTGTTCTTTCTTATCAATAAACAAAATCAATAATTCTCATCAATAAACCAAATCAATAATTCTCACACCACTGTAGCATCAAAACCTCGTTCTCCTTCCTCCTCCGCAGCCCCAGTGTTCACTACAATGGATTAAGATATCAGCATACGCATGTGTATGATTAAAATGATTACAAAAAAAGTAGGCCAACGTAGCGGCTACCCGCAAAAGTTAACCAAGGAGTAGTGGTCGTTGTTCTGACTCAACCGCTTCTTAAAGTCAGCTTGAAAAATGACAAGAAAACACAAAAGGAGTATTACACAAAATGAGTTGTAGGGGCTTTTATTGTTTTTAGAACGTCATAATGTTGGCTTTCAATTCTGAAACAACCCTTGCAAAATATCACTATTGTGAATTTCTAGCTTTTTCTAACAAATGGTGGTAGAAATATATTTAAGTTCATGCCGATGTAGCTAAGGTCATATTCCAGTTCCTAAGACAGACTTAATTTTTAATGCTCTTTCAGTGCAAATGGACAAAATAAAGGTGTTTTAGAAGCAGACTGTCGTTCTGTACTTGGTTGTTCGCGCGTTCATTCGTGCGAGCACTGCCCCTGGAAGTTGACAGAGGTTCAACCCCAATAGCTCTCAGATTTGACAGCGCTATCGTGTCTCACCTTATAGTTTCATGCTGAACATGCGTGAGCGTTTAGCGCTGCGCCCTCGCGACCAAAAGCGCTGCAATGGAAACCGGCCTTTTTTCGATCAATACTGTGTCAAGGGAGGGGGGAGTTTTATTCTCAATGACATCACGGGTATGGGACGTTGACCGGGAATTCTAGAATTGTAAGCAGGGGTGATTTCTAGGGGGCTCAGGGGAACGGAAGCCCCTTGTTAAAATTACAGTTCATTTTGGGGGGCTCAGCCCGCTAAACGTTTCTGCATTGTGCTTGCTATGCAAAGTGTATTGACCTTGCTTCTAAAGTGTTGTATTGCTATGATTAATTATTCACTGCTATATGGTAATTGAGACAATTCTAATTATTTATTATACTTTATTAGTATTAAGCTAAAGTATCATTTCTGCGTCTTTAAAAATATGTATAGGTGTGGTTGCACATAGAGTCCCCCTTGTTAAAATTTTTAGAAATCACCACGGATTGTAGGGGTGTTTTGGGCTGTTTGCTGACGCATTTGTAGTGTGTCGGATAGTCCCCACATTGTTTATTGCTTTACTGATTGTATTGTTGTCACCGCATGAATGGAATTGAAATGAAATGAAACTGAAATGAAATTGAAATGAAGATGAAAAATATTGATATTCAATTGGTTATGTAGGTTTTAAGTAAGTGATTCTGTTCCATTTCAGTATGCCATTCCCGGCATCCTTGGCATCGTGGTTGGAGCAACCAAGAACAACTGCGCGGTAAGTTTGCTTTTTACAAATCATGCTACGGCGTTAATTTGTTGTGATTTTACACAGCTACATCTTGCTAAGGCGTTAGTATTGTTACAATTGTACACAACTGCACATTGCTAGAGCGTTAATTTTTTTGCCATAGTACTCAACTGCATCTTGTTAGGGCGTTAATTTTTTGCCATAGTACTCAACTGCATCTTGTTAGGGCGTTAAAATTTTTAAGGAGGGTAGCTCATTCAGCTATGGTTTTTTCTATAAGCAATGAGGGTTGTTGTTGTTGTTTGCTGTCTATCTACTTGTGTACAAGACTTAAATAGAGAAAATATATAAAATCAAGATTAATTTACAAAGTCTAAAACAATTTTCATAAAGTGTACAATATATGGAGGAAAAATCATAGAAAGGAAGAGTAATATAAGCAGATGTCAAAAGTTCGAATGTCCATCAATGTTGGAGATTTTGAAGGACCTTTTGTAAACTATCTTTATGGCGGAGACCAAAGGGAAGAACCTACAGTTCTGATTAATCTAGAACAGGGGTGTCAAGCTCAAATATAGAGTGGGCCAAAATTTAAAACTGAACTGAAGCCGCAGGCCAAGGTTGAGTAAAGTATCCTTTTAATATGTACCCAAATCAATTTTGCAATGAATACTGAACAAGCAAGACTTATATAACTTGACAAAGTCGAGGTAAAATTCTGAGGTATTTTAATATAAACTCTTTCACAGGCTAATAATAAACTTGAAAATAAAATAACAATAACAAAATTAATCAAACGTTCAAGCTTTAAAGCAGCTCCACCGCTTTATAATACCAGCGGGCCAGCTCTAATGTTAATTTGATATTGCCTCAAGGGCCAAATGAAATTACACGGCGGGCCAGAGTTTGACACCCATGATCTAGAAGAAATCTGAATTAATCTGAATCTTGTGGTGAATCTTTACATTGAAAGAATTGAAAACAGATAGAATAACAAATTTACTTATATCTTAATCAAATTGGGAGAAGACCCACTGCAGTTGTTAGAAATGCGGATATTTGGGGGGTGTCTTTTAAGCCTTTTCATCAAAAAAGGATTTAAATTCATTTCCCTTTGGAATAAATCTCCAATGCTGTGAGCATGATGAACTTGAGGCCCATTCCAATGGATGTAAAATTCTATGCCAACAGCTGGTTATGTCGCACCCGTAGCACTGACTGGCCTACCTCTTTGCTGGAAAAAGCCTCTCAACTAGATTTGAGGGTGGTAACATATTGCAACCTTTGTTGAGGCTGTATGAAAAGGAGGCTGGGACTATTTTCTAAATTTTCATTGTGATACTGGATACAAGGTGTCCACTCCGACTGGTAATACTGGAAAAGCTGGCAGGCCAGTCCCTCCAACCCCGGTTACTTGAACCTACCCCTTCCCTCCAACCCCGGTTACTTGAACCTACCCCTTCCCTCCAACCCTGGTTACTTGGACCTACCCCTTCCCTCCAACCCTGGTTACTTGGACCTACCCCTTCCCATGTATTTCCATCTCCAACCCATTTCTTTCCACGCATCATCTACCACATTTATTCCTTCCCCAGCCTTCCTTATTCTGTGCTCTAGATCAGGTTTATCCAACCTTTTCTCATAGGAGCATTTCAACCCTGCTCCAGAGCACTCGAATAGGTACACCTGTATGACTTGTGATGCTGCACTTCATTGTCCTTTTACAGGTTATTGATTCATCTGATTAACTTATCCTATATGATTACCTTGATGATTCTATTGATTTGCAGATGATTGCTTTCATGGTTCTGAACATTATCTGCTTTGTGATAAATGGCGTCGCATCCATTCTCATCTTTGTCGCAATTGGAATTTGGGCTGGAGTGGCTTCTGCTGTTACATCAAAATGTAACTATATTGGAGGGCATTGCATATGCACTTATGAAGGACAGAGCTACAGCTACAAGGGTGAGGAACACAAATCATTGCTTAGAAGCTTTTCATTCTGTCAATCGGCTAATCTTTCTCAAAGTTTGCAAGGTTCTCAGCCAGTCGGTTTGTTAGTGTCTCAGCCAATCAATTTGCGAGTTTCTCAGTCTACCAGTTTCAGTTTATAAGTTTTTCAGTGTCTGAGCCGCAGTCAGTTCTTCTGTCAGTCTTTCAGCCTGTGAGCTTCTTGAGTCTCCGAACAAAGTCATTCTCAATCAGTTTTAAGTATTGTCATCTCCGATTGTTAGTTTTTGAATTTATTGCATCCTTTCTGTGCTATTTTCCTACTTTTTTAAACTTTGCCAACTGCCTGCCCCCTTTTTAATTTGGACTGGGGAAGTCCATATATCAGGGCTGCCAACAAATCAGGGAAAATCGGAAAATGTTACATTCAACCGGGAAAGACCAGAGAGAAAAAGAAAGATTTTGAAAACACAAGGAAATCGGTAGCATTTCACTGAAAATGTCAGTGAATATCAGGGATTTTTTCCTGAAATACTAGTGGCAACCCTGTATCATCACCATCATCATTACCAGTGGCGGCTCGTCAATGGGGCATGTTGGGCAATGCCCCCCCAAGGAAAATGTATAAATGACATTTCTACACAGTAATTGATAGTACTAAGTAAAATACTCAAGGGTTTCAGTGATTTAATCTAGGCCAGTTAATTATTTACACGGGATTCGAGACCATTTGTAGATGTGGAGCCTCGCTTCGCTTCTATCAAAACTGCT
>WIPJ01004820.1:0-23705 GCA_018155075.1 Cassiopea andromeda | reverse complement strand
GAAGTAAAGCTATCTAATACCACTTTTGGGTGTGGCTGCCACAGCTATCTCGGACCACACCCAATTCTTCAAAGCTTTGCCCCCCCAGTGAAAAATTCCACGAGCCGCCACTGATCATTACCATCATCACGATCATCACAATCATGATCATCATCTAGTCTTGCCTTTCCCATTTCACCCCCAAAGGGGGCCAAGGACTAACACTGGGGTCAGTTTTCGTCCGTCATTTGTTTAAAAGTGGTGATCGAGTCGGCTACACTCAATCCACTCTGTAACCCCAACAGTTACTAGGCAGAGCTGTAGCGTGAGCCATTGAGTCTGTTTTTCACTGAAGGTGCTTGGTTGGACAGTTTGCCACAGGTCATCAACATCTGCCCTAGTTCTGAAATCTCTGCGATATAAACCACTATCAACTTAAGGTCAGCTGTTTCTCTGTGCTCGCTTGCCACCACTTGGAGGTCTCCAACCATGGGCTAGCATCATCATTATCATCATCATCGTCATCATCATCATCATCATCATCATCATCATCATCATCATCATCATCATCATCATCATCATCAGTCGTTAGCAATATGTTTACAATTGGCTATTTTTTCTATTTAGCTAAGGAATGAGCTAATTATGACCACTAATGCTAAAGTATTCCCCCTTTACATAACTTTTATTTGTATTCATTCTTACAAATAAAGTATTGCCAAGATTTGCATTCCTTTCCAGTTGATTCCTGCAGTACACTTACTGGTGTTGTCGCACTGTTGTGGGCAATTGCAATTTTTGCCCTAATTGCCGCATGCACAACGCTGGCTGGAAGCATCGTTGGTTGCATTGCAACGTGCTGTACCAATGTGAGTGCTAATAGCTACTTGAGTGCATACTGGAAACCGTAAATCCTCGAATCGAATTCCCCCTCGAATCGAATCGCTCCTCGAATCGAATCCCTCCTCGAATCGAATTCCTCCTCGAATCGAATTCAATCCCCCACCTTGAAACTACAAACAGGGTTCTTACAAATTTTGGAAAGTTATGGAAATTGATGATGCGATTTTCCAGGACCTAGAAAGTTTTGGAAAAGAGAGATGTCTCAAAATAGCTATGGAAAAGTTTTTGATTTTTGTTTGGAAAAGTTCTAAAATATCTTACAATTGATATAACTTAATTTCGTATTAAATACCATATGGGTTATTCTTTTTTATGTTACTATTTATAATAGTGTACACGATCTACCAAAGATCATAAAATATTTCATTGAAAATAACTTTTTCCCAATGTTTATTGGGTTTCAAAATGATACGGAAAATGGAGATTTATGAAAATGGAAAATGAAAATGGAGGCTTGCAAAGCTTTTTGGAAATATAGTTAGAGTAGTTTGTATGAACCCTGTACAAATTTTAAAGGGCCTTCCTTGAATATGCCCCCCATTCTAGCACGTGACTTTAGCTATTTTAGACTTCGTTAGTGCTTTGTAGCGTTGCGAAAGGACAGCCATTAATGATCGACAAATCGTATGTCCTTAAGAAAATACCCTATTGCTTGTATTTCCAGCATCAAAAAGTAGCTTATTGATAGAGCAATTGCAAATGGAATATGACCAAGTAGCAGAAAATGTTTTTAACTCCTTCCCCTCCAATAAGCCTCAGTGACGAAAAAAAAATTAAATAAGCGCCCAGGGGGCTTATTCGATGATTTACGGTAATTCTATACAATATCATTATATGATTTAATAAACGTCGAATAAACGCCACAACACACAGAATGGAGCATTGGCGAAAAAGGGAACTGCTTCTTTGTCAAAAATAAACCAACCGAAATGTCATATTGCTAAAGAAGAGCACTTAGTCTTTCCCATGGGTCCTTCATACCGAAGCCGTTCTACATCAGCCATATGGCACTGCAACTTTTCCCGACGAAAGACGAGTGAGTGCCGAGCTCCGGCTTTCCGAGAGGGTGAAAGCGGCAATAGGGGGAGTTTCTCCAAAACGCGCTCCAAAATGAAAAATCCTTGTACGATGCACAAGGACGGCGCACAGGGAGAGTGTTGGGCGATTTTCGAGCGAATCCGGGCAAACGGCCTAGGAGGCGTAGCGTCTACAAAATCCACCCGATTTACCCCACTAATTGGTTAGGGATAGTAGTGCACACTGATTATGATCTCATTTACAATGAGAAACAATGCTCAATGTATAATTGTAGACAACTTTTGCAATTGAGAAACAGAGTAGTTTACTTATGACAAAATTATAATTCCTTATCAAATTTAACATTTAGTTGCAATTTCACTTTAAAGATAAACTAGTTAATATATAATAGAAATTGTTCCAGAAAATAATTAATTTATGTGTATTTGCATATTTAATTCCTCTATTACATTAATTCATCTACCTATCTTATTTGAAATTTTCATTCCACAGAGAAACCAGCCCGGAGTTGTCGTCACACAAGGGCACCCTCCAGCTTACAAGTAGAAAGAAGGACGTTGTGGACAGGCTGCGTTACTTAGTTTTCTGTTATTGAGCGTTAAAGCCATTTTATCAAAAAAATTTTACTTTTTAGATGAGTTGATTCGCAATTTATAGTCAATTTGCTTTGTATTTTAGCTGCTTCATCGTACGGTAGTGAGCAAGTTTTCCCGCTGTAGTTTACCATTGCTCCTCCGCCGTTCATTACAGTTTGTATCCAGTCTAAAGTGGATCTCCTACACATTTCTAGCATAAATGTCATTTCTGTCGCGGAGTATTAGTTTGCACCTTAAATGTTTTACCTTTCGTTACCTGCCATAAGACTTGAACTAGTCCGTATCTGCTCGATGCTTAGTTATCTATTCTATTATGGTGGTTTTATGCCCCTAGCTAAGCCCTTATTAATCTTCCAGCCTTTTCTAGCCCTCTCAAGAAGCCCTAGATGGGTATGGAAGATGTGAAATGGGCAAGTGAATTGCGTCTCCTATGCGTTTGTGAACCATGACATTTACCACAATTCCTCCGCCGAAGCTATTTGTTATTGCAGGAATTCGTTTGCTAGCGTTTGGGATGTTGCGAAAGAACTTGCATATTTTCACCAAACTGTAATGTATGGGGATGGATTGTATCGTTTCTTTTAGTTTTCTTGTTATAAAATTGTAATCGGACAGTATTGATTTTAATTGGGTAATATTCATATATCAGCCATTTTGTGTTTTCTGCTCTCCTCCGCAGTTACCATTGGCCGTTGATCTCCAGGAAGATAAGTTTATTGGGAACTATTACAGGGTTCATCTTCATTTTTTCCAAAAGTGCAGTGGGCTCTTCAAACGTTGCATAGCATCTCGTGGCACGCATAGCACCACCAAGTAAAAAGTTCAGGGGTGGGACTCTGCTTTGGAATTGATTGCCACTTTGATTTTGGTCTGTTAGGGCAGTTTCGTGACGATCAGCGTTCATATCCACCCATAAAAGTCCAGAAAATTATTTTAAAATGTAGAAACCTTTAGTATTGGCGCACCAATATTGTTTCATGCTGACTTATAACACTTGCAGTAATACTAATAATATAATAACTATTTACAGTTAGCAAAAGTATTAGCGTTAAACTACTCGTGTTTTATAAGAAAAACGTTTATAAGAAAATGAGGCTCAAATCGTCAAAATCTTAGGAAAATCAGGAGGCTTAACCTCCAAAATTTAGTGTTTTTATTGGCCAAAAGTTCGAGATATTTCGTCATTATTGCATTCGAAATGTTAAAGATGGAATTCAAATTCGAATGTACTAGAAGTAGTAACAAAAGTATAAACCATTTTAGCCAGTTTATTTCAGGACAAGTTGAGAAAATTGAGGCTCAGGCGGAATGATGGTTTTCTTATAAAAAACCGTGTAATGAATTAAACCGACTTTATAGCAGGATATCCACTCTGGCTAGAAGTGCTGGGAAATGAGTCTTTCAGAGTTTGGCTGGAAACACTGGAAAACCACATGTTTTTCTCCTACTTTGGCAGGAAAAGCTGGAATTTAATTATTAGGCCTTATAATTAACGGCATTATTAGGTGAAAAACAAGATTAAAGTAGAAAAGATTGTTCAATTCCACAAGAGACAGGCCTGTTTCACCAAATCGACCCAGGATTAGAAGTTTTCCCTGTGCTGTCTCAGGGGTGTTTGGTAGATGCTTACCCTCCGGGGGTAGTTTACGGAAAGATATTGAATTTACATAAGAAATTTCAATTTATTGGAAATTTAAGGTCACTCAATACTTTGTGACAATAGTCAGACGACATTTTCAATGGCTGGAATTTTATTTCAAAATTCATAGTATGGCTGTAAAATAATGTGTTTTTTCTTCCCAAAAGACTGGAAAAGGTTGCTTTTTGTGAAGCTTTGGCTGGAATTTAAACTTATACTCAGTGGACACCCTGTATAAACTCCACAAACCAGTCTATAAAAAGTGCTATGTACAAGTCCAAGCTTCTTATTCAGAAAGCTGTGCACGCACCATAGAGCGGGCATTTACATACATATCCAATACTTAACGCAGTTCAAAATTCTATATTTTGCCCATTGTGGCGCGCCATAGAACAATATGACATTTTGGCTAAACTGATTCTGAACCATATTTAATAATTCAACCCATGATCAGAGTATATTTTTATCTGTCATTGCCCAGTAGTAGCTACCGTAAGCCCTCTGGGGGGGGGGGCTTATTTGTACAAGTGAATATTTTGGTGTGGGTGTATTTGAGAATAGGGTCATTTCAGAGTTTGGCCCTTTCCTTAACAGTTGGCATAAAAAATGACAAGTTTATTAATTTAGCAACTAAAGGAAAAAAATTCCAAAACGGCTATTTCGCAAGCGAAATATCTTAGTCAACAGCTATGTCGTCATAGTTGTCAGTCTCGTTTCATTTTGCTGTTTTGTTTACAGTCAGGAAACAATGTCGTGTACCCACAATCCCGTGGGGGTTTTCTAATGTTATTTCCCAATGATGCTTCGCTCAAATATGGCCCCATGGGGCTTATCAATGAGAAACGAATTGATTGATTGATTTTTAATTGTTTATACATGGCAATACATTGTAATGAAAAGAAAAAAATAACTGATTTTACAATGTGTCCTGTCTAAAATCCCAGCTAGTCCACATACAGTTCCATACCAAGATAAACGAAAATTAATATACAATAGTTTCTGATTAGAAAATAAAATCAAAAGTTTGATGATGTACAATGATGAGGAACTCTCACACCCTTTGATTTTTCAAACATTGCTTCAGCAAATTTTGGAAAATAGCCCTTGAAGAGGCATTTTTTATTTCAGTGCTTAGTTTATTCCACACCTTCACACCTCTATATGAGAAGCTGTGTTGCCCGTAAGAGGTTGCAATAAGGCCCATGGGGCTATTTGAGGATTTACGGTATACGCCAAGCAGGAGCAGTTGGCCCAGTGTCAGAGGGTTTGTCCTTTATTGGCCGAGACCCTACTAGAGCTTGGCACAACGTATCGCATAACCGCTGCATCTTATCGGTCAAACGGTGCCACTGAATGAAGGTCGACGCTGTTGCTAGGCAGTGTAAACAAAACTATGCTCCCTCATCGCAGTAGCTTCGATCTCGATAATTTAAATATTGTAGCAACCACAGACAGTTTGATACGTAGGTATTCATAGCAAGCCCGTTTCAACGCTTCGCAAGGAAGTCGGAGGAAACAAACGACTAGGAAATGGCTGCACCAGTCCTAAAAAACCAGGGAATTGCAGCACTTGTAATTGGTATTTTGGAAATCCTCTTTGGCATCCTTATTATGGCTTGCAGTTTTGCAGTTGGATCCAAAATCTCTGGTCAATCATCAATTTCTCCATACTGGGCCGGAATACCGGTAAGTCGCTAGGGATTGAGAGATGCCGTTGTAGAAGTTTGCGGTCGAATTGCTTGATAGGGTTGCCAGCATATCAAGGAATTGGGGAAAGCAATGAAGTTTGTTGTCAATAAGGGAAATAGATAAATTTCACAAAAAGTCAGGGAACTTCTTTGTTGCTAATTGTACCATTTTAGAGCGGTGACTTCTTTATCCTATCAGTAGGAACTGCAGTTCCATTTTGGAATGAAACCAAAAATTTGAATCGTCAAAAAGTAGGGAATAATAAAATAGAAATTGACTTTCTAATTTTCTCACTCACATGCTACTCATTTCCCCCTGATTTTCTTGTAATCCTCAATTACTACTTCATTGCTCCATTTTACAGATATGGAATTTTGAATAGCATTAAGGTCTTGTCAAACGACCTAAATTCTCACCTAAGAATTCGCCCAACATGATGTTGGATCCTTTGGCTGGAACTTAAGCATGCAGTGCGCATAGTTAGAAAAAATTCATTTATTTAACCACACATTTGCACACTATTAGATCCCTACCAAACGCACAAAGAATTTATTCCTACTTTTAGGAAATTTATGCATCTAAAACTCCCCACAAAATCACGGCAAATTTTGTAGTGTTTGAAAGAAAGGCCTAAAAATTAAAAGAAGTTCCTAGGAATTGAATTATAGTTTGTAAAATTCATAAGTTAACCCTCGTCGACATATAACTCTAATCTGTTTTCAAACATCGCAAAAACCACGGTCATTTTCATAAAGGTTGGATTGCGCACTGGGAAGAGCGACCCACAGGAGATGAAATTCCCAAGAACTTTGATATCATTGGGTGAAAATCCTTCTTCATAAAGTTCTCGGATGACATTTCTAATCAGATATAAGGAAGTGTCCTGCAGGTAGAAAACGTTTAACATAAGGGTCGTCCTTGTGGAAAAATAGTTTCAACACAAACCGGCACCACCGTATAATCCGCAGCCAACCTTAAAACAGTAAAAATCTCCCGGAAATTACGGAAACTTCAATGCCTAATTCACCTTTCTGTTTTCTGTTCAAAACGTAAACTTATTCTAACTTGAAACTCCATGCATATCGATCTCCTTTCTACTCTAATGTTTACACTCAACTTTAACAGAAGTTCCAACTCTAAATCAATAATTCGAATCAACTATCAGCAAATTAGTTCGAATCGAACAAAAGTTAGTATCAAAATATAATGTTATGTTCGAACTAAAGTCACGTGGTCCATGGTTCGTACAGTCTGGAAAAGTCCTTGAAAATTGAAGCTTGGCATGAAAAGTACTTGAATACAAGTTTTCCTTGAAAATTCATTGAATATGAGGTAATGTCCTTGTGGTATATGAACTTATCCTTGATTTTGAACATCCCTATTATTTTAAGTGAGATTTCTAAATAGTTAGTCGTGAAAAGTCTAATATGGCATCCAGAGCCTCGCTTGGATGAAGAAAATTGATCGAGGTGACCAAGAATTGAATGTTACACCATAACTTCTTTAAACTCCATTGTTTTGTCTGTTTGTTTCTTGAGACTTAAGAATACCAAGGTTTCATGGGGCTTAACTGTGTATTTATCTTTGTTTTTACAATATATGCTTATTTTTGTTGTCCTTGAAAATAACGGAATTTGCCTTAAAAGTCCTTGATACGTCCTTGCTTTTATTGTTGAACAATCTCTTCGAAGCATGTTGATCTTTCACAATATTCGTAGAACAGGGACGCCTGCGCAATAGATAAGAGAGCAAACCCATCTCGCCCCTTATGGCTTTGGAAGGTTGTTATATTAAAGCATTACGTTGATCACACTTCAACAATTCGAGCCTTTGGAAAATTTCAAAAGGATTTGAAATCTTGAATACATACCCGATTTAAAAATTCTTTTATAAATCAATAACTTGAGTCCATTGGGGACACAAAACTGCAATAATGAGGCTGTAGATAACTATATTGAAGGCAAGGGATAAAGCACCCGAACAGACCTCCACTCTGGGGTTGCGTCTTAAAATGTTAACGAGAGCGCAGTCAGATGAACATGGAGTAACAACAATATCCGTAGGAATAATCAACTGTTTCATTTTTAGTACCTGATTCCTGGTATTCTTGGTATTGTATCAGGCATAACAAAGAACTTCTGTGCTGTAAGTGTTAAAAAGGCAGTTTTTATACATTCTCTCTTTACTCAATACTTCCTTATGGATTGAATGGTGGCTCACTGATATGTGCAATGTGTCTTTAGCTGGTAATGGTTCGTGTTTTCCGATGCCAGAGTATACTCATTTGTATATAGAAGAAAAGGAAATATAAAGGAATTTAATATATAGGCATTCAATGTACATTCCCCCATTTATGGTCTCCCTGTGAGTTTACTTTCTTGAATTCCCACTTGTTGTTTTCTCCAATTTTATCTATAAAACTTCCTATTTCCATTTTTATATTAGCTGAGGATGAGACATGATGTCTCAAAACATCTGTATTTTTGTCATTTTGGTTGTGTCTTAACATCAGTTATGTTTATATAACATCGGCTATGTCCTAATCTTATGGTGTGTTGAACTAACGGAATGTCGAATTAAATAAAGAAGAATGGAACTCTCTCTCTTACATGTTTTTCGTCATGGCTCTTCTCTTGAAATTTATAGTTCATCTGCGGTTTCCAAGAAGCGTTTCATCTAATTTTGATAGTATATCAGCACGATTGACATAGCGATTCAATACTATTCAATGTCAATAGTTTAATGAGTCATTATGATTACCTGTATGATTCATTTGATTAGCACACTGTTTTAACATGATTAATGTAATGAATAAATATGTTCACCTTCATGGTTCACTTGGCTATCTTAGTGATCGACTATGATCAACTTAATGAATTAATATGATTGGCTTAATCATTAAATATAATCGACGTGATAATTGAAAATGATAAACTGAATGAACCAGTTTGATTAACATCATGGCTCAGTGCTTTTCAATCTTGATAATTCAGCTTGATTAACCTCTAATGATTCAATTGATTCACACAGATGAGTGCATTCATATGATTAGATTAATGATTCAATATGATTAATTTAATCATTCAATACGATTAGCTGTAGGCTTCTTTGATTACTATAGTGACTCAGTACGATTTACTGAATTCATATGATTAACCTCTAATGATTCAATTGACTCACACAGATGAGTGCATTCATATGATTAGATTAATGATTCAATGTGATTAATTTAGTTATTCAGTATGATTAGCTGTAAGCTTCTTTGATTACTGCAGTGACTCAGTATGATTTACTGAATTCATATGATTAACCCCTAATGATTCAATTGATTCACACAGATGGTTGCATTCACGGTTTTGAACATCATTTGCTTTATCATTGATGGTGTAGCTGCCATTCTTCTCTTCCTTTCCATTGGCCTCTGGCTGGCAATCGTTAGTGAGCTCACTAAAAGTTGTAGAAGCTATAACTATCTTGGTAGAAAGAGATGTGTCTGCACGGTTGATGGAAGATCTCGCTCTTTTGAAGGTAATTATTGTTCTTTTGCAAATTATCAGACAGGCAGTTGTGACGCGAAGGGGAATTGTTGGTGGAATGAACAATCCCAACTTGTAGACACACAGACTTCCTTCCAGGGTTGCCAATAAAACTCTACAATGCGTCACAGGACCATTACGTCACCTTTATAATTAAAACCGCAATTTTGGTGGGCAAAGAAAACACATAATGGCCATATGATGTGATGTAGAGTCTTGTTGGGATATTTCAATCCCAAATTTTAGACATTTGGGATTATTTGGAAAGTCCTTGAAATCCAAAAATGAGTTTGGGATTGAGGATTATTTTTTTGAGATAAATTTGAGATCATGAGGCAAATGTTGATACAGCTGAAAATGGCTAATTTCTTTCAGCAAAGATGAGACTAGATAGCCTATAACTCACGTGTAATTGGGCAATAAATATATGAAATTTAAATATGATAGCTTGAGTTAGGGACCGCTCATTATTTATGCCTTGTTACCCAACATTGTGCACTATAAAAATAATAGTTACCAAACAAATATAGAGCTATTAAAAGATTGCTACCCAACCTTTATTGGACATAAAATGATATACCCAGCCTTAGAGCTGCCTGAAAAATCATTTACCCAACCTATTTCTCTTCAGCCCCAACCTAAGACATGAATAATTAGCGGTCCCTTGTCAAAATTCTCAGTGCCATTGGGTCAGCCTGAATGGTCAGGTGTGATGTGTGCACGATATACAGTACCAAAGCATGACATCAAATATATTCTATTTCTAGAATATTCTGAAAAACATAAATCATGTAAAGAGCTAGTAACATATGCACGATTTGGTTGTGTACACAAATGAGCCATAGACAAAGTCCAGTGATGTGGTTATATGATTTTAAATCAAACACATTCCATTCGCTATAAAATTATACGTAATTTGTTAAAATTTTCTTAATAAATCTCTTAATATATTCTCTTAATAAATAAAATAAATTAAAAATTTTTAGATTACCCTCAGTTTGACTAACCGAAATAATTCGATTGCTTAGCCCGGCATACAATATGGAGCAAACGTAAGTATTTATTATTAAAAGCCATTTATGTGCATTTACATCTATTTTTGCAGCTGTGTCTTAATTTTTGTCATGTTATGTGTTCTTCATGGTAATGGCCACGGAGTTATCATGATACCTTGCACTCCGTGGTATCGTCCTTGTAGTATAATCAAGTTAGTTGTGTTTAGTATAGCAAGTAATGCGTAGTCGTAGAAATTTAAATTGAATAGAAAAAAAATTTAATCTATTATATATCATAACGGCGATGTGCAAAAACTTTAGGGTGAGTTTGCAACTTGTCCGCTTGTGCAAATCAGACATCAGACCATTTTTCTCAATCCCTCCAAACGAGGCCAATCAAAAATGGAATGACAACAAAACAGAATGAGACTCTGATGGTTATTATGCAGTCCTATGCAAAAGTTACTAACTACCAATTGATGATACTGATCATGACAATTAGTATAATAAACTTCAGAATATTTCATGCTTAGTATTGTCATTGTAAGAAATTATTTTTTAGTCGAGAATTGCGATACATTGAAATCAATTGCCAGTCTCCTTTGGGCAATCATCATTTTTGCTGTTATTGCCGCATTGACAAGCCTTGCAGGTGCCATCCTGGGTTGCATAGCAACGTGCTGTAGGGTAAGAACAACCATTGAGTTAATTGTCACGCTATTCGCATACTTTTCACGCTATTCGCATACTTTTCATGCTATTCGCATACTTTTCCCGCTATTCACATACTTTTCATGTTTTTAGCATATTAACATGATTTTGCCACCGGTGGTACAGTTAACTATGAAACAGTGATACCGCCGGTAGTAGAGCTAACTCTGAAACAATGGTCGGGCTATTGCTTCATTGGAGAAAGACGAAAACAAAGAGACAAGGACCGATCCTTATGACACCGCATAATTGCAATATTCCTGAACATAACACTGTAAAAGCCATCAGTAGGCAAGCTACTACCCATATTACTAAATCAATTGTCACTACTATGGCGTTTTTAACACTTGTGATTTCTCCCGTTGCAGGGCACGCCAGCTCAGCAGACAGTGATTGTGCAGCAACCACGCGCTATCATGCAGCCTCAAGTGCAACAACAACCACCTGGATATGTAATGTAAAAGGAATAGACTGTCCACATTGAGCTAAGACAACTGCACTTTTTCCTAGGTAAAAATAATATCTTTATCCTAAGAGTGTTAGTTTGAGCATTAGCTGAAGGTGAACCTGGCTCAGCTCTTCAGTGCATGCACCTTTGACAATATAATTGATATTTAACATCATACATAGAATTCCCCATCATTATAAATATCCATTTTATTGAACAAAAATGCTGTGAAAATGCTTAACGCTTGCAAAAGATATTCCTCGTTCTGAAATATGTAACAACGAGACTATATCGATAATAGGAGCTGATAGGCTTAAGTTTGCAAGTGGCATTAGCGATTAACCTAGGTTCTCTCCAACACTGTGCTTACTTGACAGTAACCCATGTTCAAGCTAGGTAACCCAAGTTCACCACTAAAGGTGGGCTAGCTCTAGCATAGGCTGAACCTTGGGTAAATTCGATTTTTGTTGAACCAGGGCCAATTTGCTTGGTGTGAGAAAAGTAAAAGATGATATATATGATTTCTAAGAATCTATCAAGTCAGCAGTGAAGAATGGGCTCACTTTCAACCTGCATGTAATCCCCACTTAGAGAAGCACTGAATCTATTGGACGATTAGAATTACATGACCTTCAAGCAATGACAAAGCGACCAGGCTTTATTCTTGACTTTTCGCTATAGAAAATTCTGGCAAAAGTCTTGTCCTGTCACTATGTTTATATCCAAGGCACAATATATCGTTCCCCAATCCCACTCGCTATAACTATGATCATTTTCTATAGATACGTAATAAGTATACCGATTCTATTGGGTCATACGCCCCTTTTAGCATCGCACTCCACCCCCTGGGGCACGCCCCACTATTTTTAAAATTCTGCACTAGCACAAATCGACAACTACTTATTGGTGATAATAATTCTACCCAACACAGATACATAATACAGCTAGGGATTAAAAGTCCTTAATTTGTAAATCAGGGACTGTCCAATTTGTGGTGTAGCTAGTGATGTAGAAGAGGGGGTGCGGGGGTGCGGGGGTGCAGCCCTCTCCCCAACTCTGTAAAATATTTGGAAATAAGAGCGTAGAAGAATCATTATTCTGTTGTAAAAGGTTTCTATAGCTTTAAAAAGCTGTCGAAATATTATTAGTTCACAAGCTATTGGGTATTACAAATGCGTTGTTTACTGGAGGAAATTACCATTTTCTTATACAACTACGTGGATTAAGCTTCAAAGTTTTTTTTATAGTAATACGTGCAAGAAAAGAGCCCCCTAGCTATCAATTCACTTTTATACCAGTGGATGTATTGATGCTACTAGAATTTTCTCTTGCTCCTCATATTTAGGGCTCCCATGATAAACCCTGTACTATCGTAAAAGTATACTTTCATAACCGGTAACATGATACGAGAAAAAGGAATGCCGGTTAGCTTTTCAGTTCCTAGAGCATTAACGATTGAAGGAAATTATTCTATGGTAACGATTATACGAACGATTCGAATTTCCATTTACAACCACAAACTATTGCAAATGTGTAAGTGTAAACAATTTTGCATTTGAGAACTTAATAATACTCTAATGAAATTTTCAATTCACAAAGAGATTAGTTTAAGCATGGTAAAAGTTGTAATTTCTCATCGAATATAGAATTTAATTGCAATTTCACTTCACAGATAAACTAGTTTATATATCATAGAAATTATAATTCTACAGATAAGTTGATTTATGTGTATTTGCAAATTTCATTTCACAGATAAATTAATTCATATATGTCTATCTTATTGCGAATTATCATTCCACAAAGAAACTAGCTTGGAGTTGTTGTCACACTACATCACCCCCAGTTTACAAGTAGAGAGAGGATCTTTCATCTTGTAATATATAAGGAGCTCAAGCTGATGGTATAGTTGAGTGTCAGACTTGAGGTTTTATCCCAAAATTTTAGGAATTTTTGAAGGTGGTGGGATTTTTCATGGAATTTGTTTTTTCGAAAATAACTTATAGAAACTGCTCTGGACACCTTTTTGTCAATATTTTTAACAAAGCTATAGGGGTTTTTGTTAATTCTGCTTGTTCACTCTTTTCTCACAACTGAACTACAAAACAGGTGGTTGACTCAAAAAGCAAGCTTAGCCCACTTCTCTTTTTGTAAGTCAGTTGAAATAGAAAGGATCTGCTTAAAGCTCCATACAATTAAATCATCAGCAAAATCTACCATTTTCTATGTGAAAAGGAAATGTATTCAAAATGAGAACTTCTCTAAGATTTAAAGGGTATGGCTCTACAACTTTGTTCAGAGGGCAACGTTTTTTGACTCATAATTAAACGTTACCCTATCTTGCTGCTTCTATAGTATCATTTGTCATAGATAGCAGTAGCGTGTTAGGAGACTATGTTACAAAGGAACAAATTTACCGTTGAGAGAAGTGTACCCTCAGCCCACAAGAAGAAGCTAACATGACGTGTCTTTTTTACAAGAAATGCGTCATTTTGCATGAGCCTCAATTTTCTTAACCTTTCCCGAAATTGAGCTTGAGACTTTCTTAAATTGTTCTTAACTTTTGCTGAAATAAACTGGCTAAAATGGATTATACTTTCCTTATTAATCTTATATACTCGAACTTGAATTCCATCTTTAACATTTTGAATGAAATAACGACGAAATATTGATTTTTTGCCAGTAAAAAAGCTTAATTTTGGAAATTGAGCCTCGTGATTTTCTTAAGAATTTCTTAAGATTTTGACGATTTGATCCTCATTTTCTTATAAACTTTTTTCTTATAAAAAACGCGTACCACCGTGCTGGGAGCTACCTTCCAATGGGGCACATGCCCCAGGACAGCACGTCACTGTGTAGCAGTGAAAGGTGGCTTGGATAAATGACGTCATTGCAAATAACTGAGCCGTGGGGGTTTTATTATTGAAAGCAATGGATTTTGGCATTTTTTGAGCCTCGGCTTGAGAATGTATAGAATCTCAATCTGACAATCCTGGGTAAATGGACAGGCTGCGTTCATTGTTTTTCTGTTGATTAGATTTATATCAGCTTATTAAAAATATTTTGGCTACACTTAGATGAGTTGATTCGTAATTTATCATTGACTTGCTGTGTTTTTTAGTTGTTTCATCTTATGGTAATTAGTAAGTTTTCCCGCTCAAATTTGCTGTTGTTCATCCTAAGGGCGTTACAGTCTCTGTCTTCCAACCCAAAATGAATCTCCCATGTTTTTTCAGTGTAAATGTCATTTCTGTCGCGGATGATTAGTTGGTTCCTTTTTCACTTTTAACTTTAAGTTAACTGTAATAGGTATTTATGTAGCCCATTCCTACTTGATGCTAAATAATCTACTCTCCAACACCATTATTGAAGACCCTAGCTAAGGCCTTATCATTCTGCTGGTCTGCATTTTGCCAGTGCTTTCTTAGCTATCTATCAAGCAACCCTAGATGGGTCTGGAAGATTTAACGTAAAGGCTGACCTCCAGTTAGCTGCGCGAGCGCGTCGACAGTACGATCTATTATAATGCAAATGAGGTTTTGCATACCATTCCGTTCACGGACTGCCGCAATCTGCTCTTCTGAGAGTAGAGTGACATTCCCTTTTCAGCAAAGATGATTCTCATAGAGGGCCTCCTGAAATATTGTTATCTAACCTATTTGCAGACAGCTTTCGATCGCCAGTTTTTCCCATGCTAGCTTCGTGCTAAAGTCCATAATGTTTATTGCCTAGAAAATAATTTATGGCTTTTCTCTGATTTGTCGAGACCCTACTGTAACTTGGCAGGATATCACATAGCCAGTGAATCCTATTGGTCGAAGACCATGACATGCATAAGATGACTGTCTTGATGAGTTGTGGCCAATCACGGTTAGCATCATTTAAGGCTGATTTCCACGAGGCGAATGTTTCGCTGCGAATTCGTAGCGAAACGATTCTGTGCATGCGCTGTGAGGTTTGTGATTTCGTAGAGAAATCGCCGCGAATCCTTGAAGAAATTCATATCTTGGCGCGCACATTCAAAGATGGTGTCTGCTCGAAGCTTGCTAATATTGAAAAAGAAGCTACTGCTTTTGAAGCTTTTAGAAGTCAAGAAGAGAAAAAGGAGAAAGTATTGGGTACGAAAAGTATACAAAGACCGGCTGGAAAAGGGAGAGTTTCACATATTGGTAAGGGACTTGAGACTTCATGACCATGAATACTTTTTCTCATGTTTCGTATGTCACCGTCAACATTTGAAGAGCTTCTATCTTTTGTTGCACCCATTATTGAAAAAGAAAGTACTGTAATGCGAGATCCAATAGGGCCAAGTGAGAGATTGGCTCTTACATTGCGGTATTTGGTGACAGGAGATGCCCAGCGTACAATTGCAGCCAGCTATAGAATAAGCCCCACTTCAATAACTAGGGTATTATCAGAGACATGTAATGCACTATGGGTTTCATTGTTGAATTTGAAATTTATTGACCCCCCAAGTACAGAGGCCCAATGGAGAGAGATTGCAGCTGAATTCGAAAGCAAGTGGAACTTCCCACATGCACTAGGAGCAATAGATGGGAAACATATTGTTATGCAAGCCCCACCTAACAGTGGATCGGAGTACTTTAATTATAAAAAGACCCATAGTATCGTTTTGTTAGCCGTTTGTAATGCCAGATATGAATTTCTCTTAGTGGATATTGGAGATTCAGGTAGACAGAGTGACGGGAGTGTTTACAACAATAGCCATTTAGGTCATGCTATTGAGCATAATTTATTAAATATTCCAAAACCTGAAAAAATTAACCCTGATTCGTTGAAACGATATCCATTTGTTTTTGTGGCTGATGATGCATTTGGTTTAAAACCTCATATGATGAAACCTTATCCAAACCAGAATCTACCAATAGACCAGAGGATATTCAACTATCGACTTTCGAGAGCGCGGCGAGTTATTGAAAATACATTTGGTATTGCAACGTCAAGATTCAGGGTATTTCGTAGACCAATTATAGCTAAGACAGAGAAAGTCAAATCAATAACAAAAGCAGTTGTTGCGTTGCACAATTATTTAATGAAGAAACGTAAACAGAATAATGAAAATTACAACTATTGTCCCACATCGTACGCTGATAGAGATACTAGACTTGGACTAACTCTTGGAGATTGGCGTAAGGAGCATGAGAATACTACTGCATTGCAGCAAATATCGCAAATGGGTTCGAGCAATTACTCACGTGATGCGAAAGAAGTACGAGATGACTTTAAAAATTATTTCTGTTCCACAGAAGGATCGCTTGAGTGGCAGTTGTTGAGAGTAACTAGAGACAGAGCTTGAAACCAATGTTTCACATTCGTGTGAAAAGGATATATTTGCATTTTGTGTACTTTTCCATGAAAAATTTTTGCTTACTTATTGAATAGTAGGTAGTATCTGTCGCAGCATTTTGAAGAAATGCAAATCAAAACTGAAAGCAATTAACCTCCATGAAACATTTTCTATAATTAATAGGGCAGTGGTGTAGAGCTAAATCAGTAACTAGATGGGCTCGAGTAGAGGAGCAGGTGGAAATGGGCAACCCATTCTATTGCTCCTATTACTCTTATGTTCAATGTTGTTATTTTTATTATGAATTGAGTGTCGACAAACAGAAGTGAAATAATAGCCTGTACTCTGAAATTTGGCCAGAATCCCTTGTGAAAAAGTTTTCCATTTCTTTGTTCTCCCATTATGTTGAACAAATAACAAAGGGGCTCAGCCCCCCTACAGCCCCTAAGCTCTACACCACTGGAGTAGGACATATCTATATAATTTGATCAATGGCCGAAAAGCATATTCATTAAAGACCAAATAAAGAAAGGAAGAATCAATACCTTTTCATTTCCTAGTTTTCCATTATGTTGAGAAAATAACAAAGGGGGCTCTGCCCCCTAAACAGAAGTGCATTTACCATTAGGTACACTGAGCATGAGCCCAGGGGCCCTCTAAAATTTCTACATTTAAGGGGCCCCAAGCAAACTTTGAAAAACCTAGGAAGTAGCCTAGAATTTTCAAATTCATTTTAAGGGGCCCCCAAGCCACTATGTGCCAAGAGGCACAGCAAACATAAATGCTGCCATGCCTCTAGAGCCCCTAAGCTCCAAACAATTGGAATAGGTAATATCTAGAAAATCTGATTTATAACCTAATAGCATATTCATTAATGAAGAAGTAAAGAAAGGGAGAAGCAAACTTTTGGCATTTGCATACAATGAAATAAATGACACAGCAAAATTTCATTATCAAAATGCTGCCAGATATTCATTTTAAAGTTTTTCCACCTTTGTTTACTTTATAGTATGTAGTAATTTTGAGTTCTTTACTAAATTTTCTATATTAATGAGTAATTTATGGGACCATAAAGGATGAAGGTGTGAAGACCTTTGACAAATTTTCATGATGGTGTTTTTTCAGTTACTGATATGAATTTTTCCTCCATATAGGCCTCAATTAAACACCACAATAAAAATTTACATGCAAATGCATAAATGGTATTTACTCAAATATTTTTTGAAGTGCCACAAGTGAATTCCAATTTGAGTTAACTGCCAAAGCATATACAATATGAAGTTCATTCTTCATCTCCATATTGCATGTCATAAAGAAGCTGGCTAATTCTAATCTTAGCCAGCCTCTTTTTCTTCTTTGGCAGCTCTCTCATTATTGGGATTAAGCTGCGGCAATACAAAGAGTCTTCATCATTTTCACCTTCTATGGTTTTCTTCAGCATTACATCACAATCTTCTATGGATTGTGTCAATGCTGAAGCCTGGGATTCCTTCTTCCTTTTTCTACTTGGTTGGGAAGGCCTAATTGGAGTCTCTGTTATTACCTCACCAATGCTACTTGGACTTGGTGGTGTAATCACAGAGTCCTCTGAAAATGGACTACCCAGAGGGTCAACCATTAGAGGTAAATTGCTTTCAGAAGGCTTGTTTGCACTCATTTCACAGAGAAATGCCATTTGATCAAACAACTGGCACTTTGGCAATTCTCTGGCAGGTGCACCAGATCTTGACAGGCGGTTTCTCTTGTCAAGGCATTTCTTCAACATGTCCCTCAAATTCTTCAATTGTTTTTGAAGGAACATAACTGAAAAATAAGACAAAAAAATCCATTTTAGATAAATAATTGTGAATACTTTGTACAAACAAAAGCAAACAGAAACTAGAGTTTCTCTTAAGGATTTCAGTTATATGACATGACACAGCAAGGCTCATTCATCACAATTTTGCCTCAGTCCTTTACATTATGGTTTTGAAAATTGAGAAAGGAGCAAAAAGAAAATGTAGCTAAATCTGGTTTCTCAACTCACTATCTTTATTGAACATGGAAGATAGACTCTTCCAAGCATTTTGCTTCATTGCCCTGTCTTTATAGCAATGTGAATTTACATTCCATAGACAGGGCAGACCTCTGACTGCCTCTAGAAATGCCTCCTTGTCAAAGGCTGATGACTCCTAAAATGTGACAAATCCAATGATAAATCATATATTGCTGAGATTTTATCAAGACCTAAATCATAATCGTGTCACTTGTCAATGAATTTTAATTGCCGTTCTGGGTCAGCTACAATGGGTTGATTATATGGTAACAGCTTAAGAAATGCTTTATAATATTGGACTAGTTGCTCTCGTTGAAATGAAGGCTATACAGTTTGTAGAGTTTCGTAAACTTCTATCACCCCCATCCTGAGTAAATATGATAAACTATCAGTAAAAACTTACCTTTCCCATGCTCTGCATTTCCTCTCCTTGTTGTTGCATTCCAAGGATTGCTGACAAAACGTTTGCATTTTGCCCAGAAAGTGCCTCAATTGGCAGAGTAAAATTAAACTGGCTACCGCTGTTAGACGCCATTTTGCTTTCACTGTTCTCTTTTCACCTTTCGCTGCGAAATAGTAGGACTCTATCCTACTCCAAGAGAATTCGCCGCGATTCGCTACGAAATCTCAAAGAACAAACTGCGCATGCTCAAATCCATTTCGCAGCGAAATTCGCCTCGTGGAAATCAGCCTTTAGTATAGGCATCAAATCTTGATTGGCTCTCAAAGGCATCACCATCCAAGGATTCCTCTTCAAAATTAGCCAATGATGTTGCGAGAATTCATTATACTCTTTTGCAAAAATGCTGATAACACATAGTTTCATATAATTGAAAAATATTTTATATGCATGTTAAGAGGAATTCAACTTATGTTTCCAGAAGGGGCACTTTTGTATCTTGCATAGATCAAAAGTTATTACAGGTTGGGCTGGCTTTTCGTTTGGGGCTTGAGCAAATTGGCCTTGTTGGATCGAGGCATCCGTCTTTGGGGAAAGTGTTTTTAGGCCATACCCCTAGGCCCATCAAGATCATGGAAAGCACCCTCTAGGGGAAAGATATAACTCAACCATATATGTGTTGCCAAATCATTTCTGCACACACTATAATAAAGATATTCTACTTTAAATGATGAGAAATTCGTAAAAATGTTCTCTGCAGAAAGATGTCGATGCTGTTGCTAGGCAGCGAAAACAACGTTTTGCGCACTTATCGCAGTAGTTTCGGCCTCAATAATGTACATACTGTAAGCAAGCCAAAAATAGTTGGAAACGCAGATATTTACAGCAAAACATCGCAGGAAATTGTATAAAACATACAGAAATGGTCGCACCAGTCCAAGGAAACCATGGAATTGCGGCACTGGTTATTGGAATTTTAGAAATTGTCTTTGCAACCATTATCATGGTGTGCAGTTTTGAAGTTGGGGCCAAAGTCAATGGTCATTCGTCAATTACTCCATACTGGGCCGGAATACCGGTAAGTTACTAGGGTTTGAGAAATACCTTTGCAGAAAATCAGGGAATGTTTTGAAAAAGTAGTGGCAGCTCTATGTGAAGATAAGCTCCGGTCAAAAGACCTACAATTTCACCTAACATTTGGCCAAACATGATGTTGGATCATTTGACCGAGGCTTAATAGGTATGTAGTATACGGGTTTAAGTTTAAATCACCGTCATTTCAGAAAGTTTGGATTGCGCACTGGGATGAAACTTCAAACTTTGATATCATCTACACTCTCTTCTTATAAAAAAAATGTTGTAAGGACACGAGCCTGAAATTTGATGGAAAATTAAGAAAAAGGCTGAGCCTGAGGCCTTGTCGTAAAATGTATTTTCTGAAAACGATAGAGAAACTTTTCACTAGCAAATGGACACAAAATGTTTAACCTGAGGAGAATTGACAGCCCTGAGACTTTTTGTCTTCCATCTTCGCAAGTAAGTTGTTCTTAGCGAAACTAGGTACTGTACCAGCATTGTCTATTTATAATTGTTTATAAACTTTGTTCAATGAATGCCATTAATATGCAATAGAGACAATCTTAGTTGTAGCATTTCACTCTCAATCAATCATAACATCCAAAGCTGTCTTTTACACCTATTATCTTTCTATGCAATTCTAAATGGCCAGCACGCCACTAATTTAAGAACAAATTAAGAAGAATTTAGTCTCAAAATTTGGGAAAATTTAAGAACAGCCAGCCTGAACCTCACTTTTACTGGCTCTTATAGAAAAAGAGTATAGTGAGAATGTTCTTCAAAATGTGGTGGGAATGGTTCTCGAAATATGAGGGAAACTCCGGCCGGCAAAAATCTTTTTCAGGAGGTTGTCCTTGTGTAAAGATCGTTTCAACACATAATTTTCACTAACGCATAGCAGCAAAAATTCAGCTAATGACCCGTGGTTATCTCGCAGATATTTCGGTAACTTAAATGTCTAATTTGTTTGTCTTTCTGCATTCTACTCAAAACGTAAACTTCTTATTTTAAAATTCCCACGTAAAATTCCTTTATTCAACATCAACAGAAATTCTGTCTGAAGCTCACTAGTTCGAATCGAACATAATAAAATATCGAAATAAACTAATACATTCGAATTAAAATCACGTGAACCTTAATCGTTCACGACATTAGAATGAAGGGGAGCATTTTTCAACAATAAGTCATGAGCGTTGTCGTATGAAAACGCATACAATTAGATGCGTTTTTGCACCTGAGATGCAGCAGATGCATCTAAACATATGCGTTTTCAAAAGAAAAGGCATTAGTATGGACGCTACCTATGAGAAGATTTCCTTCATGCGTGCAAAAGGTGCAAATTTTGCGGGTGAGATATTGCGACTTGAGCTTGACTAAATTTAGCTGAATTTGTACCGGAAATGTCGAGAAGAAGTTGAAATTCGTGTTGCTGAAATGAAATTCATGAATCCTCCATTTCAACATGCACATTATATGGCTCCAAGTTTTAGATAAATTTCAAATAGTTCTAAATTGTTGAATACTCATATGTTTAGGAATCTTTTTTAAATCTATAACTTCAGTCCATTTGGGTGAGAAATTATGATAGATGAGGCTATAGATAACCAAAGAAAGGCTAGGAAAAAGCGCTTTGCTATAAATCTATAGGTTTAATAAACTGTTTTTTAATTTTTAGTACCTGATTCCTGGTATTTTTGGTATCGTAGCAGGCATAACAAAGAACGTCTTTGCAGTAAGTGTTGTTATGTATATTGTTACAAAGTGTTTTCATGGTAGGTAATTTTCAAAATTTTTTAATTTGAGCCCCCATTGAGAAAATCAAAAGTCGGCGCCCATGATGATGGGTATTGAAAATGGGCACTGTATCTTCAACTCGTCATGACTCACAAAACTACTTTGATTGTATTCCTGTTTACATGACCTCTTGTGATCTTCATGATGTCATTGCTCAGCTCATGCACTTGTTTACGCCTGATTCTTGATAAAGATCAACGTTTCTCAACAATAGGAATTGGATACACGATTTTTTATAAGACTAAAGTTTATAAGAAAATGAGGCTCAAATCTTCAAAATCTTAAGACAATCGTAAGAAAATCACGAGGCTCAATTTCCAAAATTAAGTGTTTTTATAGGCCAAAAATCGCTATTTCGTCATTATTGCATTCAAAGATGGAATTCAAATTCAAGTATACAATATTAATAACGAAAGTGTAACCCATTTTAGCCAGTTTATTTCAGTAAAAGTTAAGAAAAATTTAAGAAAATCTGAGGCTCAATTTTGGGAAAAGTTAAGAAAATTGAGGCTTATGCAAAATGATAATTATAAATATAAATAACGTGTAAGAACTTAACAGAAATAGCAGCAGATTTTAGACATATCCTAACTCCATCATTTCCAAACACTGATTAGTTATGTACTATGCGTATATTACAAAAATATAGTCCAGATATTCCGTATTGATCATTAGTAAAGAAAAAATCCATGTTAAATGGAAATCGGGATGAGTGTGTGTGGGGGAGGCGAGGGCTTAATTTTTGACACATAGAATGAAGTACGGGTTAAAATAATGTAAGTAATTTTTGAAAACAGAAACTTTTCTCATGATTTTCAATAATATTTTCTTTCAATTTCTATAAATTGCGTTGAAACAAAGTATGAATGTATGCATAATGAAGCTCTTCAACATTTATTTCCCATAAAAATAACTGCCAGCTAGTGAAATAGTTGTAGAAAAATTCGCTAGAGATGAAGCTTTTTGTCTTCTTCCTCTTACAAGAAGTTATTTCCTGTGCTTATTCGATTACTACAGTGACTAAGTATGATTTACTGATTTCATATGATTAACCCCTAATGATTCAATTGATTCACACAGATGGTTGCGTTCATGGTTTTGAACATCATTTGCTTTATTGTTGATGGTGTTGCTGCTATTCTTCTCTTCCTTTCCATTGGCCTCTGGCAGGACGTCGCAAGTGAGGTCACTAAAAGCTGTAAAAACTACAATACTTATGGTAAAAAGACATGTGTATGTGTAGTTGATGGAATACATCGCACATATGATGGTAAGACTTGCTAGTTACAAATGTTGTTATAATTTATGACACAGAACATATTTAGTTTAGCGGCTGCTCCTTGTTGTCCTAAAGGCCCAATATTTTGAAAGACAGTAACACTTTCCAAGAATTTAAAAGGAGAATAAAATATTTGGACAAAATTTCTTGCAACTGCAGATTGTGCAGAGATTTTATTAAGGATTTAGGATTTTTAGATTAGTTTTGTATTTATAATTATTGCAATTATATCCTTTTTTTAGTTTTTAGTGGTCTTAATTAGCTCATTATATAGCTAAATG
>WIPJ01004808.1:734299-756342 GCA_018155075.1 Cassiopea andromeda | reverse complement strand
GTATCACGTGATTCTTGGTATTTAATCTTATGTAAGCAGTTGATTAATTAGAGTTAGAATCAGAGCCGGAGTTATAAGATCATATTTAAGCACACCAGAACATTACAAATATAAAACTGGAAATTGATAAAGAAAGAAGTAGTGAAAATTATTGTGAATTCTACTTTACAACATCTTCCTCCGCATCCCTCGCTGAAGTCACAGTAACTTCCGCTTGCATTTTACGTACCTCGATACATGCAACATCAAATTCTTTCTCAATGTCTTCCAATCCAATTGCCAATGACACAGAGGCCAAAACTAGAATTAAGAGTACAGTTGTATACGAGAACTAGCAACGAGCACAGACACTCGGCGGCATACGAGTTATTCGCAATGCGCAAGAAACGAGAGTGACATAGCATTCTCATAACAACGACAAAAGACCTCAAAACTTTTGCTTGCGATGAGGATAATATTTAGGCACGCGCAAAATGGAAACCATTGTCATACCAAAAGCGAGGTAGAACACTTTCATGTTTGCAACTTCCCTCCGTACAGTACCTCTTCCTCACACCATAAGCTGGAGCCAAGTGATTTGCAGCTCAATGCTCTACCTAAAAACTTCGCCAAGAATACTTCCTGAGTATCAGTGGCCGCTGACCATATGCCGTTGACCACTCGATTGAATACTTCCGGGATTCCACTAGGCGACGTTTCGATGTTTCGATGTGAAATTCGCTATAACGCATGGTCAGTAAGGAACTAGCATTGTCAAAGATGGTGAAGGTGGTCAAGCTCTCAGCGAAACATTGAAGCTTGATTTTGCAGCTTGGTTGAAAGATCAGCGAGGCACGCCGGAGACATTTGGGGGGGGGGGCTGGAGTCCCCACTCTTTTTTATGTAAGGTATTATACAATAGCCTATCCTACCTAGGACAAGATGTACTTTGATACTAACAAGGGGGCTTTTCTTGAAATCTAAAGGCTTACCTGTAAAACTTTTAAGAAGCTTCGCCCCTGACCCACAAAGCCACGCCCATTAGAAGCTTGTCATTCGTCCCCAGCCCCCTCACTCACAAATACGATCTGGGGAAGGAAAATTCTCTTGAAATTAACAAACGGGTGCCCCGTCTATTAGAGGCACCAGAGTGTTGGCTGTTAGTTTCTACAATGTCCATTTTGTAAGTCGGAAGAAAAATACACCCAGTTACAAAGTTCAGTAAGATCTTTGCATGCAGGGACGAAGTATTGTATGTTATTAAGCCTCCCTCCCTATTTAGCCCCCTTTTTCAAGCACAAATTGCAAATAAGTTCCACTCTCTATTAAACCTCTTTCTCGTGAAGTAAATCAGGGGTGCCAAACTCATCCAAAGCCTGGGGGCACAAAGCATACTATGATGTCACAAAGGCTGGGTTGGTTGACAGAGTCAAAGAGGATGCCATAGCTATGTAATTAAATATAGATGACATATAACTCATCGGATATTTTCCATCTGACACACTGGGCAATGGCGAAAACTATAGGAGCATGTCATAGTTTTCGGGCATTTCATCAAAGCTTTTAAGATTGTTAAGGCTCAGAACAACTGAATTTCAAAAACAATTTAGGAACAATACAAAGCTCAAGCTTAATCAAGCCTCATTCATTCATTCATTTATTCATTTAATATATTCAAGGAGGGACACCCTTTAGCAATGAAACTGATGTCCATGGGGCCCTCCACTTAACCACTTACAATAAATAGAAAAATAACGGAAAGGGTAGAAATTAAAACACAAATATCCTAAAAGCCTAGTATAGGTATAAGTAATGGTAGAGTTGAAAGAAAAATATTAAAATCCTAATCAAGTTAATTAACTAAGAGAAGCCTTTTCTTAAAAACTGAAAGGGAGGGTGCCTGTTTGTAACAGCAATTGTAAGGTTACTCCACAACGTGGCTCCGATGTAAGAAAACCATTTTTTTATTTTTTTATTTGTCCATTCAAAGAAGTATACATTGGGAACCTCAGATCCGTTGCAGTATTTCCCAAGTCTCGGGAGCTGCAATCAGAGTTTCTTTGAAAGAGGTTGCAAATATATTGAGGAACCTGATTATGTAAAGACTTAAAGACTCAGAGTTTTGTATATTTGAGTTATCCTGCTATCTGAAGATAATTTTTTGCACTATCAATGCAATATTTTTTATTTTATTCAACTTCTAGTTTGCTTATGATATCTTCCTCCAATTTGCTAATGTGCTTCTATTAAATAAGACATCAACAGAGACCTGAATGCATTTCTTAAAATATGTTCAGACGAAGTTGCATCTTTGAAACTTAAGAATAATTTATGAATAATCTTTGGTTCAAAACCAAAAATGTTTAAAAATATTGCAATATTCTTAAATGTTTCTGGTTTTGAACCTAAGACTATTCCTAAATTATTCTTCTCAGTGAAAAGTTGGCAATTTTTGTATAAAAAGTGTACACAATTTCAGGAGTGGTGGGACTGGGCTTTGTGGGGCCATCTGATTCATGTTATTGTTTTAACAAGTAGATTTTTAGCAATTTTTAAAGAGAAGTTAGCTCGATTACGACAAAAGTCCATAATAAGTAGTAACAATTAAGGAGGTCCTCGTGCTACTAGACTTAATTTTGGCATTTTTAGACACCAACCCACTCTCTGTCACACTTGTCACGAAATTCAAAACTAAAAAACCCCCCAATGTGTGACGTCACATTTTGACTTTCAAATATGATGCTTCTGTTTTCGTAATAATGTGGTTATTACGTCTTTTTCATTAAGAATGGTTACAATGGAGAAATGAAGATGGCCAAAATGACATCAAATTAGGATTGCCGGATCATTTTTACAATGGAGCCAAATTTATTCTAAAAGACTAGACTTGATGTTTTGCGGCCAACTTTGCTAAATATCAAGTTGTTAACATATGTGACATCACGCTCGAAAAACAACCCACCCAGCCTTTGTTACACTTTGTCACAAAATTCAAAAGACAAAATATGTGAATCGCCCCTAGGACCTACTGCTTTTTTCCGATTCACTGGCGTGAAATTCTGCACATCAAATTTTCTAAGATAGTTAAGGATATTTTGATACAATCGATCGTGTAGTCTCGATTGGTTTAATTGCAGAGTATGGATCATTCAAAAAGTACTTGCGCTTAAACACTTTTTAGGTGGTAGATGAGCTTGCCTCATGGTCCGGGGAAGTACCACCACTCTATCTATTGGTGCCTTTAGTGACTTTGTCACTTTCAGCACTAGGATAGAGATTCCGGGTCTTTTGGTTGGTAATGTTACTGTGATTAGTCGCAGTGGGAAGCTGTTGGGGTTATTTGATCCCTTGCTATGCCTGAGGGTACCGTTGGAAAAAGTGGACAGCAGGCCTGTCGCCAGATAGTACAGAGGCCCGAACCCATTTGTAGCGCTTTGGGAGGCTGCCTCATTAGCTGGTGTATAATCTCGGACTGCCTACTATGCCAGTTCGCGACTGGAGCCACTCCTAGCTCGCAGTTCTGGGGGGGCCTTCTGAGGCCACAGGATAGATATGGGAACTTTCATAGGCTCACTGACAAATGCTGCCTCTATCACTTTCACCGACCCAATCATTACTCACTCATTTTGTATTCATACTATGTCTCTCACTCACACAGATATTAGCTCTACTGCAGTTACCAATGTGGCACATTCTAAACTCTTTTCCATCTCATTGTGCAATATTCGTGGGTTATCCTCCAATCTTAACTCTGTACACCAATATCTCCAGTCCTCTAACCCTCATGCACTCTTCCTCACTGAAACTAAAATCAAACCACTGGACCCAAATGACAACTCCATTCTCTGTCCTCATCTAAAATGCCCTGGATATGAGCTTTTCTCATCTTTCTTCCCAAATGATGGTGTTTGTGCAAATGTCCGCTCTGATGTACAAAGTTCTCGTCTACCTCAATTTGACCTCGTTTACCCTGGTTTTCAACTCATCTGGATAAAAATTTCCCTACCTCACACTTCAAAATTCATTTGCACCCTATACCGCTCACCTAACTCAACTAACCATGAACTTCTATTTGACCATCTATCTAAGACAATTGATACAATTACTCTTCATTCTCCACGCTCTGAAATCACAGTCCTTGGTGATTTCAATGTCCACAATCCGACCTGGCTTAACCACTCTTCACATATCACTAGCCCTGCTGGTCGTGATGCAGAGGCCTTTGCCATTGTGAATGACCTGTCACAATTGATATCAGAACCAACACGTATTCCTGATCGCTCAGGGGACAAAGCTAATACACTCGATCTGTTTCTTACATGACACCCAGACATTTACTCTAACTCTATTCTAGATTCTCCTCTTGGTAACTCTGACCACTGCCTTATCACGTTACAGCATAACTTTGTCTCCCACCAGGACAGATCTTCCTCTTCTCGAAAAGTTTTCCACTATAGCAAAGCTGACTGGGACCCTCTTCGAAACTTTTTCGCTGCGTATCCCTGGTATTCTGCCTTGTCAAACGATCCTTCCTCTTTTGCCACCTTCATCACTAACGCAATTCAACTTGGTATGGATCTTTCTATTCCATCTTCTTATAAACCTGGCAAAAAGTCATCTCCCAAGTGTTTCACTTCACAATGTGCAAAAGCTGTCAAACATAAAAACCATCGCTTTAAACAATGGAAACTACACCAAGCTCCACATTCAAGAGCTTTATTTCTACAAGCTCGTAACCTATGCTCCAAAACCATCAATCATACCAAATCCTCTTTTGTCAAACGCATCAACGATAAAATTGCTTCATGTCAAACAGGATCTCGCTCCTTCTGGTCTTTAGCCAAAGTTGTCTCACAAACCTTTTGCCATTCTTGCTTTCCACCTCTAAAAACCAACTCTGGCTCGTCTTCAGCACTCCTTCCTCTAAAGCTAACGAAACCTTCGCTGTGCCGACAGACATAAGATAGGGGGTACAGTCCCCCCTGTACCCCTATAGAGATGCCCCTGGCTACAGGTATTTGATGCACTAGCACAGCTGTAGAGCATTGAGCAACATGGACCTTGTAAAGTTGGCTATCGCTCTGTTTATAAATACTTCCCACTCGCTCCTTTACAGTACCGTATACGCGCCAGCCATTGGAACATCTCACGGGTGAAACTATCTAGACAACATGGTTTTATGAAATAGGCTTCTTCTCAACTGGGGCACAACTGGAGGGAGCTGTAGTCGCCCTTTACCCTTTCCTATACCAACGGGCTGAATTCGGAACCTAACAACTAAATACGATATTACCTTGATCGCACTGCTTTGCTTACCTCAATACAGGCGACATCAAGTTCTTTGCCATAATCTTCTAGTCCAATTACCAACAACACAGAGGCCAAGACTAGAATTCAGAGTACAGTTGACACGGTACCGCCGGCTGCCTGGGACAAAGTGTTCACATAAGGAATAAACTGCCTGTGGCATACCGTAGTAGCAGTGCCAGCGGCAGTCGCCGGCATGTTACGGCTATATGTGAACCAGGCGTAAAGTCGTGGTTATGGCAATCTTCAAGGGCTCAACCCCTGGCCACCACTTCCACGCCTTGATAGGTGCTTGCCACTAGTCCCTCATTCAAAAATATGCTCCTGCGCCTCTGGAGGGGTGTTGCCGTTGAGAAAATGTAACTAAGAGAAAATGTCGAGCAAACTCCGTAACAAGAGCTCCCAAAGTTTCTTACTTTATATGATTTTTGTTGTGAAAAGATTGTAACTTGTGATCTTGGTTTTCTTGAACATTTTTCGTGACATTGAGCGTTAATCAGGGATCGAATGGATTTTAGAAAACTATGGAAATTGACAATGTCATTTTCCATGACATGCACAGCTTTGGAAAAGGAAAGTTTTTCAAAATTTCTATTGAAAAGTTTTGGATTTTGTTCAGGAAAATTCTAGAATATCCTCAAATTAGTGTTTTATTAATTACCGCATATGTTATGTTTCTTCATTTTATAATATCTAACATAAAGCATAATTCCTTCATGATTTTGGAAATTTAGTAATTTGGCTTTGGAAAGTTTTCGGAATACTGTACGAACCCTGGTTTACACCCGTGTCTGGAAGCAGTGTTCGATTTTCAAACAACAAGGTGAGTCTCTATCGTGAAAGTAAAAAACTAGTCAAGAAACTTTTAGTACTCGAAGGCCACAAATTTTTACGTCAAATAACGGACCTTCTAATACTAGGTGCTGATCCTAATTGCTTATAAAAGGACGTGTAAAGTATTTATAAGCAGTACAGACGAAGAGGCATTGAACCAGTGAAGGATTTGCTCACTAATCTATAACAGCAATTCTATATAATGCAAAGCTGATAACAAATATGAGTTGTGGATGTGCAGATGATTGAGAATACGCTCGCATGCGATCAGTACAATGGGCAGAGTGTGGATGGATGACTAAATGGTTGGATAGGCGAGTGGTTGGTCGGGATGAATGGTCAAGTGGATGGGATGAGTATAAAACAAATCGAAATTAAAACTTGCACAAGCTTGTTTTTAGTGTATGTAATGTCCAGACACCGATTGGCATCGAGAGTTGACAGCCTATGCTATCCATAGTGCTTTTTGCCTCCAACACGTACAGCACCGTAGTATATCACTGCATACTTGACGCATCCCTTGAAAGTCAGCTTACCAATAATACTCTTTGCTCTACGCTTGCAAATGCTCATCATGTCTTTGAGGAACTTGCTATCGCAGACCTTCCTCGAGTGTCGTTTCTGTAGTGAAAAGCAAGACAATATGGCATTGATTACAGTAGCTGTGAAGGAGACAACAAGTACAGAGGAAAGAACTGGCAATAAAACATTAGTTAAGCCTGGTTTCCATGTAACTTTAATGTCGACGACCTACCGGCGACATTGCTTCTGAAGCATGCTTCCATATACCTTTCACTCACCGGCGACCCACCAGTAATGAGCTCTCCTCCCTAGAGAATTTTTAAAATAAAACTGAAATGGAGGCCATTTTAGTAGTATTGAAGCCAATCATACTTCTGAAACTGCCGGCGACCTCCCGCAATCATGTTTCCATATAAATTTCTCGAGTTCGCCGGTACCGCAAAGGAAAAAAGGCATACAAGTCTAACTTTTCCTCGATTTCTGTGGTCGGTCATCGGCAGTTGAAATGAAGTGTTTCCACTAAAGAATTCAATGTCGCCGGTGAGTCGCCGGTGAGTCACCGGTGAGTCGCCGGTGAGTCGCCGGTGAGTCGCCGGTGGGTAGCCGGTGGGTCGCTGGTGATGTAACAGGGACCAAGGTTACAAAACGCACATTGCGATTTTACGTGCGCAGACACGGAGCCAAAAACAAGACGTTGTTAAGAGACGATCATGATGATGCTCACTGACTGACTCCAGAACTGACTCAAGAACTGACTCAAGAACTGACTCAAGAACTGACTCAAGAACTGACTCAAGAACTGACTCAAGAACTTACATGTGACTACAACTTAAATACAAATGTATTACAGAAAGTGATTATCTAAAGTACAATAGAGTGAAGGAGAAATAGAAAGTCCATACATTAGGATTGACGTGATAGAGAGGCTACTTGTGACGTACTTGTAGTCCTACTACAGTCCACCCCTACTTGCTAAAAAAATTCGAAAACTATCTTGTTGAGAATTTTTTTTTAAATTACTTAGCGATACTGTTACAGTGATACACTAGATGAAAGTCAATGAGAATAGTGAATGAATGTCACGTTTGACTACTTGACAATAACGACATAAACTGGTAGCTAAGTACGAAAATTTTATGACAAACCGAGAAAGAGTGCTTTTAGGGATAAAATCTTGCTGTATTTGTTTCAAGCACAATTACCGAATTTACCTTTTGGCTGACGTCTAACCCGGCTGTGCTATTAGAAAGCGTGATATTTATGTAGAGAGAACAATTGTTGCGAACATAATACCGTGTTCCCTACATTCTGCAAGAGCATTTCCTGTACGTAGTGCAGGAGAGGAAATGTGACGACCAAAATAGGTCGTGAACTGAGCGACGCAATATAATGTGGGCTATACCTGAGGGTGTTTTGGCTTAAACAAACAATTCGATGTGGCCTGAAAATGAAATCTGAGGCGAAATGAGATCCCTATGAGTCCTATGTAAAAGGTTGTGATTTGGCGAAGGACTGCTTGCAAAAGACTGATATGGGTAAAGAAATATCATATTGCATAGTTACGTGTCTGTCTATTAAAAAGTTCTTACGATGAAGTCCTTGTAGTTGTCTTTCAACGTTCCTTGTGTACTTCTCATCCCCTTGCTATGTCTTGAACGGCGGGGAAGCGGACAAGAGATGATGTGTTCAGAGATGCTTGTGCTGAGATGAGTGCATTCGAGGTATGCACTGCGAGACCTGTAGCTTTGAGGATGAGCTAGCGAACCGAAATGCGCGAATTCAAGGTATGAACTGCGAGACGAAGCGAGCTTTTCTGGGCGAGGATAAGCTGCGAACTTTTGCATCCAAAGACCAGCTGTTATGAAGGCGAAACTGCCGAACCTGTTAAAGAAGCAAACGAAGCATCTGTTGTCTTTTGCTTTGGATCATCTTGGTGATTTTGGTTCCTGTTGTTCATGAATTTTTGAGGCTTGCTTTGAGCTTTGTAGGCAAAGACTTGTAAGACTTTGATTTTGAGGATCTTTATTTGCTCTGGACCAATGATGGGCCTTCAGAACAGCACGGGTACTCCACCATTTGTAACGGGGACCTTCAGAAGAGCACGGGTACTCCACCATTTGTAACGGGAACCAAGGTTACAAAATGCACATTGCGATTTTACGCGCGCAGACACGGAGCCAAAAAGAAGACATTGTTAAGAGACGATCATAATGATGCTCACTGACTGACTCCAGAACTGACACAAGAACTAACTCAAGAACTGACTCAAGAACTGACTCAAGAACTGACTCAAGAACTGACTCAAGAACTGACTCAAGAACTGACTCAAGAACTGACTCAAGAACTGACTCAAGAACTGACTCGAGAACTGACTCAAGAACTTACATGTGACTACAACTTAAATACAATGTATTACAGGAAGTGATTATCTAAAGAACAATAGAGTGAAGGAGACAGAAAGTCCATACATTAGGATTGACGTGAAAGAGAGGCTACTGGTGACGTACTTGTAGTCCTACTACAGTGAGTCGCCAGTAGGTCGCCGTCACTAGAAAGTCATGGAAACCAGGGTTAACGGCAGCTGTGATCGTGAACATTCCCAATGGGGGCCATCTTTTTGGAAGATTTTAGCTTTTGATTTGTAAATAGACGACCACTTGCAAAAGAGCCTAGCTGGATGGGCCACCGTCTATAAAATTGGAATGGTGATGATAATGATGATAAAAAGCACGCACACTCAATTTCATTGATTTTTGGACCCCTCTCCCTCCTTTTACGCTTTTGTACATTTTCAAGGTACCCCCTCCCCCTGAGCTTACGTACTTTCAAGTCATCACACCCCCGCCTAAACATTTGCTAGTATTGTTTATCTGAGTAATTTCAAAGTTTGCAGAATTTGTTACACACTCGAGAACTCTAAAAATTATGAACTGTTTATATAAAAATTAATGAGAATGCTATCTGGCCTTTATATTTAAAAGACAACTTTACTGACCTAGGATGCATCGGAAGTAATTACTATTTGAAAATTACATGAGCGTTGGAGCGTATTTGAAGAGCCCCCTTCTGTGCGTTTTCGTGCGCTTTTCTGGGTACCCCCTCCCCCTTACGAGCGTATGTACTTGTTGAATGGCGCTATGACCATGGTTGGCTCTATGTTGCGAGGTTCAAGTGGGAAGAGGAAGGGGAGGAAAGAATAATAATAATGATCAATTTATTTATATCAAGCTATACGCGTAGCTAGCTAGTGAGCTAATTAAAGACTACTTTACATATATGCGACTATAACAAAATTCAATTTAATTACAAGGTACGAAAAAAGTGCAATATACGAAGAATAAAAAGTATGAAAAATACAAGAATACGAAGAGCATTAATGAAATTGTGTTCTACACCACAATTGTCACCCTTATGCTAATTTTTCTATAAAATATATCCAACCTGATCCACATAGCGTCTACATAAATGACAGCTATCCAAGTATCAAACGAATAAAGTCCATAAATCAAGGTACTAACAAATTTCAATTCTCTCACGTAGTCCCAAATGAGGTCATGCGACAGATCGAGGCATTAGATAAGAAAAAATCGAACAGTGGGAAAATTCCAACAAGCGTATTAAAGGCAACAAAAGAGGCTGTTTGCCCCTTTCTAACTGACTGCATCAACTCTACAATATATAACTGTAGGTTCCCAGATGAATTAAAAGAAGCAAATGTCACCCCTAAATTTAAAAGCAAAGATGCTACTGCTAAATCAAATTTCAGGCCAATCAGTATACTACCATCCGTCTCGAAAATCTACAAGAGAGCCCTAAAACATCATATAACACCATTCTTCCAAGATAAGCTCTCAGTGATCCTGTCTGGCTTCCGAGAGTCCTATAGTACACAACATGCACTGATTAGGGTACTAGAATTATGGAGACGATGCTTAGACTCATCAGGAATCGTAGGAACTACACTAATGGACCTATCAAAAGCCTATGACTGCCTGCCGCATGACCTCCAAATAGCGAAATTAGAGGCATATGGATTTAATAATGACAGCCTTCAACTCATATTTAGTTTCTTGCAAAGCCGATACCAGAGGGTAAAAATAGGTTCATATAAGAGCAGACGACAAAAAAATAAAGATAGGTGTCCCCCAGGGCTCTGTCCTGGGTCCATTATTTTTTAACATCTTTATAAATGACTTATTCCTCATGAGCCTAAAATCCGAGATATGCAATTTTGCTGACGATAATACCATATTTGCATGTGGTAATACGATACAAGAAATTGTAATCAAATTGGAGAATGACCTAGGTCTTCTATTAGACTGGTTTGCAAATAATGGAATGATAGCAAATCCTGAAAAATTCCAGATCATGTTCCTTGGTCTAAGTGATCAAAGGTGCCTACGCCTTAACATAGGAGGAAAAAAATTACCTGCTACACACACAGTGAAACTCCTAGGGATACAGATTGATAACAAGCTCAAGTTAAACAAACACATACATGAACTTTGTGTAAAAGTTAATCAGAAAGTCAGCGCCTTTGCTAGGTTGAATTCATATCTCTCCCCGGGTCAAGCAAAACAAATCTGTAACACCATAATCCTATCGAATTTTAACTATTGCCCTCTGGTGTGGCTTTTTTGTAGTGATGCTGCAAACGTTGAAATAAACAGAACACACAAACGTTGTCTGCGGGTACTCTACCAGGACTATGATTCCTCTTTCCAACTATTATTAAGCAGAGATAACAGCCAAACTTTTCATGTAAAAAATCTCCAAAAACTAATGACTGAAATATACAAGTCAATGAAAAAGTTGAACCCGTCATATCTATGGGAATTCCACGAGAGGAAAGAAATAACGTACGACCTAAGAACCAAAGACCTCTGTAAACTTCCAAAGATCAATACACGTTATGGCTCAAAGTCACTTTCTTTCAGGGGAATTCTTCTCTGGAACACACCCAGTGATAAAATCAAACAAATTCCAACCCTTGCAGCATTCAAAAATCAAATAAAATCGTGGACTGGTGATAAGTGCACCTGCAGACTATGCACATAATTATTTTCTATATATAAACTTAACAATATATATATTAATTTGTTAAGTATTTTAGTTTCAGTTTTAGTTGGAATAAATTAGTACGTATTACCATGTAAATCCAACTGTAAATAATGTTTTATGAATATGAATTAACAAGCTACAGCTGAGATCGGGCTGGAGGTGAGTAAGGTATGTGATACAGAAAAACAATAGGATGAAGGAGAAGCAGGCATCGGTATGAAAAACTCCTTAGAGCCATGCAATCCACATGTGCACTGCATGTAAATGCACTGCACATGTGAATTGCAGAACTTTCATCAGTTTTACGTACAACAGAAAATTTCAAACTTGAAAATGCCAGCCTCAATTGAACTTAGTTTCGGTAGAAGGTACATGAAATGGCTTCAAACGCACCAACCCAGACACTCCCTCCCTCTGCCTCTGTGGACACTGAGTAGGCAGATAACCATAGATCTGTAAAAACTATGGAAAATAAAGATCTTTAGCAAATTAGACGCATCCTATCACAACAACCGCTTCTGGGTATATATTGCGGTTAACCTTTAGGTCACTATCCGACGTTTTCATACTCTGATGAGTCTCGGACGAAAAAAGTTTTGAAGTATGTCAAAAGAATGTTGCCGCTTTTTCGTGCTGTGGTAAAGATCTTTAGCAAAGACGGGCATATTCTACTTATTTCTTGTCTACCTCTTTAAAGAAGTACTATGATGATAACATGACCTGTTCACTTACAGTTACACTCCCTCTCCACCCTGTCCACTTTGTCCGCAATTTAGCTAACCTCCTCCCTCCCCTAGGTTGCGAACATCCTTTATGGATGCCCCCTTTCAACATTGGCATCCTTTCACCTTAATGACAACGTTTTATATCACCTTTGTTATCCTCTGCATTGTTAAGAATTTAATGACTACATTGTCACTGCATTGGCATATTTATCCCAAATTTAAACAACTCCATCGCTCTGGTCCTGCAAGAACTTCTGCTTATTAATAGTTGCATTCTCTTACTTCGGAAAGGGTAATAAACCTCTACAAAAACGAACTTACATAATAGTAGCAGACGTCATGTGAGTTGCATGCGGGAGTGAACTGCCTCTTGAATGGGAATGGAAGTCCACCAGGTACGCTGCATCCATTTGGTCTAAATGATCCACCTACGAAGAAGCAAAGAGCAAGCCTGTTAGTTAGGACTAACAAGTACGATTGAAAGGTTGATATTTTGAGAATATACAGAGTTGATAGGTACGCAATATAAACTTTAAATTGGACAGCATTTATACAGAAAAAGGGGAACTGATGTGAAAAAGACCACCCTAAAACACTACCGGATTAATGCTTTTAATTGATGGTTGGCAAACTACATGGTTTACCTGAAGCAGAATTAAAATTACTTTTAAGAAGGTGTTATGCTTATATATGACAAAAGTATATCTGAGACCAAGTACTAATCAAAAGTCCTTCAAAGGAAAAGACTATTGACTTGTTTGAGATAGTCATGCCAATACCAAGTGTGAGTTTGGGTTCACTCAGGCGTGCAGGAGGCGCATCAGGGCACGGCAGCGGCTTTCTCCTGTGAGGTATCATGTCACGTCCTTTGACTTAATTGACTGCAGCCAATAGGAATAGTTAGCTGGATGTGCAATGTTTGGGCCACAAGTGATTTTAAGAAAATTTGCTCAACTGATATCGTAATAAAAATGTGATCATACTGTAAGAAAATTATCTAAAGTAATAGAAACGACGTTGAATTTCGTAGGACTTTAAATGAAATAAACACTGTAAGATTACCATCACTAAATTCGAAAGTGCTATGATACTGTGATGGCAGGAACATACTTTAAAATATGCCCTGATCTAACTATTTCAAAAATTGCCCCCTCGCCACCATTCCACTAGGGCAGGAGGGGCAAGTGCTCCTGATGCTCCCTGTTCCGACACCCCTAGTTTCACTCCGAAGAGATTGGCACAAAAGTATAGTATTCTTAAAAAGGTGTATAGTTTTCAACCAAGTGCATGCTTGGGACAAGGGGAGGAGGCTACAATACTTGCCAAAAGTCCTGGGACACTTTGCAAATTTTTAATCTGGACGGCACATTCGGCCCCCTCCTCCCCCTAAACAATGTTGGTTTTTGAGAGAAGTACATGCGGTACCGGAACGATTTTTAGTGCACAATAACGCGAAATGTCTCAGGAATAGACCAACATTGTATTAGTGGGAAGGGGGGTGCGTAGAAGGCGCACTGATGGAAATGCATTATAGGCAAGTATTGTAGCTATTACTTTAAAGACATTTTTGTTGCTGGGGGCCTTAACTGCATATCATCATAATTTACTTGCAACTTCGTGTAAAACAACAAGGTTACAAGAATGCTGAGAGACCTATGAAATTATTATCTGCTCGGGCCCTTAGGACTTGCACACCTTGAATCACACTTGTACCACGCCTGCTGTACACACTTTGTGAACATATGCTATAGAAGAAGGAGAAAAGTAAAGCTTCATCCACCTTATTCTCGTATTTCTTGCATACGCTGGCTAGGGACAATCGGGCAAGGCCAGTACATAATTTTACTCAGGCTATGACGGTTTATGATATATCAGGCCAATGGTCCAGTGGACCAACCAAGTAACTGGAAGACGTGCCCTAGGGGCAAAACCTGCATGTAAAAGCACTTTGGAGAGGAAAAAGCCTTATTTAACTATATAAATCTCCAGATTAATCATTCTACTGGGAGAGCAAACCCATGCAAAACTTTTCATTTCGGGCATTGTCTCCTTTGCCCCCTGCAAGTACACGCTTGCAGTAGACTCCATCCCTGGCCCATGAAAAGCAAAACTTAATGTTTTTGGCTCTATGGTGTGGACTTTCTACACGTCATTTAACGATGACTAAAAAATGGGTGGATTTTTCTTGATGCTTAGGGGATCAAGAGGTATAAAGATTATACCTGGCTATTAATTAAACGGTGCGCGCAAAGGAGCTAAATGACATCAGTAATCTATTAATTGTGTATGATATGTTTACTCAGTGGCGTTTTCGATAAAGGTTCACTGCTATTGGTATGGGTCATATTTTATGAATATGATACTCAAAGTAAAAAACAGTAGTTGTAAGAGTCAATGGTAAGTAGAAGAAAAATAATTAAATAATACTTCCACACATTTGATTACGAGGAAGAACGTGTAAATGAGTGCTGATTTACAAAGAGGGCTGTGAAAGACAGTCTCAAGGGGCTTAGATCCCCTTTCTCCCTTCTGTAGGGCTCAGCACCATTCTCTTTTTCTGAAAATTTTTAAAATAACATATGTACGCCATTGACGTAGCCTAGCGTTTCCTATCTAGAAGGGTTACCTCTATAGTAACAATCGCCTGTCTTTGCATTTACAGGGTGTGGTTTTAAAAATTTCGAGGGGACTAAGCCACATGAGCCCATACTCTTTGCTTCCTCTTGATATTAATTGGCCCTACCGCCCCTAGGCTATATGGGCCACCTTCTACTTTAACTGAATATACAGCCTTACCTACAACCAAGTAATCTAGGGCTTGATGTCATGTTAAGAGTTTTATTGTGTGCTATAGAAATAACTGAAGCATCTTACTTCTGCGTCTAGCTGCTCTTCGACGACTGACCGACCGCCTTCTCCTAACAGATCGCCTTCTCCATATAGATCGCCTTCTCCGAACAGAGCGCCGTCTTCTAACATATCTTCGTCTTCGCACATATCGTCGTCTTCGCACGTATCGGCGTCTTCGGATGTATCGCCTACGGCGTCCGAAAGGAGCATTCTGTGGACGGCTAATATCTGATCTTTGCGTCTCACCATCTGAGTCATCATCTAAGTCATTGTCATCGTCAGTTTCTATTTCATCATTAGTAGTAATTTCATTCCCATCTGGTTTTTCTACTATAGGTACAGGTGGCAAGTGACTTTCAGAGACATCATTAACCTGACCTTGATCTTCCTGACTTTGACATGCCTCAATAACATTATCAACATCAGCTGATGGATCCGACATTAAGCCCTACAAATAAAACATACCTTGTTGTAGGAAATTAACGCCCAAAATCAATGCGATATAATTCGCATTAATTTTCTATACGATAATTTTCTTTGGCGTTAACTGTATTTTGGTTAATGTTGTGAGACATTGATTTCAAGTATGTTGCACTTCGAAAAAGCCAAAACATTACAAAGTTTTTAATCCATACACAGGTACGGACCACTTGTTGATCCGTACCACAAGTGGTGCGGATTGGCCTTCCGTCTACACCGCTCCTAGCAATCCGTACCAAAATTGATACGGTTTGCACTACCACTTTTGATGATCCTTTCAGGAAAAGGACCAATAGTGATCCTGACTACTCACAAATTGTATTTTTTAGGTTCCCTTTATACTGGTACCGATCACTTATTGTCCGAACCAAGAAGTGATCCGTACCAGTGTTTGACGGGGCCATAGTTTGCATCCGGTGCCATTTCAAGTACTATAGCTTCCTGTTTGCTTTTCCATGACGTTTGCTATTTTCTCTTTCCTTTTCACAGTACCTTTTATGATTATATTGCCTCTGCTATCATCATGAAACACAAAGGTATTTTCAGATTCAACTGGGAACTGCACAGCACCTGTCCTTTGCTTGAGAGCTCCTACCTATGGAACTTAAGACAATCTAACCGTGAAATATAAGAAATTCTAAAACGTTAAATAGTTCGTTAATTCCATGTCATGAATGAAAAGTCTGTCCCCGTTAATTTTCTTGGGCGTCAGTTTTCTAGAATATGGTACCTTAACTTCAATTTGTCCTTCCACCTATCATCAAAACGCCTCAGCTAATTTAGTACCTAGTCCCCCGTGAGTCGTCTTCATACTGCGCGTCACAAATCGTAAACTCTATTAATAAGACCGTTACAACATTTTCGTAGTGCATAAACATGATTTCACAGTACCTTAGAGCTCCGCTTTTACAGTTCAGAGGTTCTACCAGAAGTTACAATAAAAATGCTATCGATAGTAATGCTTTATCCTCAAGCGCAGATTTGTGAGAAGCGGCTCCTCGAGCAATGGAATGCTTCCTTGGTCTCAGCTCCAGCAAGAAATGTTAACAGCCGCTGCGAACTGACCTAGGGAGTTTGAAGTGGGGATATGACACTCCAAAAACAGTTGCAAAACAATTCTGGAAATAATTGTTTGATACATCCCCTGTGCTGTTGAGGGCCTGAGGTGGGTCAGACTGCAATAAAATTTCATACAGGAATTTTAAAACACTATACCTACTTTATAGCCTCTCGATGCAATTTTCATCTCAATCATCTGGCTTACTCAATACATGTCTGATCTGAGAATAGCTTTGTGGCTTAATGCTGAAACTGCTCTTAACTTTTCACGAGTTTGGTATCAAAACTTAAGACAATAATCTAGAGAGTTTTCATCTCCACACAAAAACATAAACTGCGCTGTAAGTTGCAACATTTGGCCTCGTTTTCAACTGTAATGTTTAATTGAGAACAAGGCCAATTGTGCTTGCAATGAAGTATTTTGTAATACTGTAGCAGAGACTTACTACCTCATGGGGCACACACGCAAGGATTAACTTTGAAGTCCTTATACTTCTCAAGTTTTCCGTTGCTTGCTTTGACAGCCACATGTGGAACTTTGAACTTTTTGAACTGTATGTTCAGTCTGCACACATTCAAACTAGTGACTGGACATTTCCATTTTACAAGGGATCGCTCATTGTTTATGCCTCAGGTTGGGACTGAAGAGAAATAAATTGAGTAAATGATTTTACAGGCAGCTTTAAGGTTGGGTATATCATTTTTTGTCTGATAAAGGTTGGGTAGCATATTTTTAATAGCTCTATATTGGTTGGGTGACTATTATTTTTATAGTGCACAAGGTTGGTAACAAAATTATTACCCAAACAAATATTTCTCTTTAGGCCCAACCTGAGACATAAATATTGAACGGTCTCTAACTGCATAAATTGGTCATCATTGAACTGTACATTATTACCTGTCCAGTGTTTTGAGCATGCACATTAATGGAAAGTGCAAAGCTTCATGTACACGTGAATTAATGATGAATAGTTGTGAATATCTGAAGAAGGACTGGTGAAGTTAGCCAAACTACTTTACGTAACGGCTTATAGACAGGTAAGTTAACCTTTTAGTCATAAAAATTTAGGTTCAACTTTCATTTAAGTTTTTGAGCAGATGAGTACTACATTCATATAAGCGAGTTTCTTATAGAGAGCGTGTATTTTGAAAGAGGCATGCTAATACAAGTTGCTTGGAAGGGTGTGGCAAACGGATAAAGGGTGAGAAAATCTTAGTATTTTGCATGAGGTGCTAAGGGCCACCTCGGGAATCTCTCGCCTGGTCAGGGCCTGGTTGTCAGTCATAATGTTTTGAGTTCAAAAGCTAACTCAATTGAATTCATTTACACAATTAATTCATTTGAATTCTAGCTCAATTTGCATACCATTTCAATACCATGAGGAATAATAATTTCGTAATGACGCTAGTTTTAAGAATCACTATATGAACCGAATGAATATTTTTTCTGAATGACTTTGTTCATGCGTAGAAGTACATGTATTTTTATAAGAAAAAAGTTTATAACAAAATGAGGCTCTAATTGTCAAAATCTTAAGAAAATCGCAAGAAAATCACGAGGCTCAATTTCTAAAATTTAGTGCTTTTATTGGCCAAAAATCGATATTTCGTCGTTATTGCAACAAAATGTTAAAGATGGAATTCAAATTCAAGTATACAATATTAATAACGAAAGCTTAAACCAGTTTAGCTAGCTTATTTCAGTAAAAGTTAAGAAAAATTTAAGAAAGTCTCAGGCTCAACTTCGGGAAAAGTTAAGAAAATTGAGGCTCAGGCAAAATGATCGTTTTCTTATAAAGAAAACGTTTATGTGAAAGGCTGATAACTGGATTGTCCAATGATTTCCATCGTAACATGTGCGTGATTTGGGGGGGGGTCTTCAGAATTTATGGCAACGAATAGCAGCGGGCCCCAGAATGCAGGTTTTTGAAGATTTCATCACCCTTTTCCAAGCAATTTAAGAAGATTTACAAATGTTGCTATCGGAGTTTTGGCTGCAAATTAATGGAGCCGGCTTCGTAAGTCTTGACTAGTCGCCGTTATAAAAGTTTTTCAAATTAAACGCTTGTAGTATTATATGCTGTATTACCTCTTGACAGTTGGCCTCTAAATATACAGCATGTTGATGCTAATTAAGGTCACATTTTACTACAAGTGAAATACGTTGATAAGAAAAGACGTAGTGTCACGTGCTAAATAAAACCTAATCACTTGTACTATTTGTTTACAAGAATTTACTATAGCATTCACAACAGGGACATTTCAATTAGGTCCACTGTATTTCAAGCCCATTCCGGAACTCCTACACCCGAGGCGGATCCACAGTCGGAATTTGGGTGGGTCATCTGATTCTTTTTATTGTTTTTCATGCAAGAAGTTTCTTAACACAATTGTTTGTTAAAAGAAGTATTACCGTTTGGGGTGGATCGGCCCTTGCCCTGCAAGCATTGTAAAGCTGCTGATTATATTCACGCATTGTAGTCGTATCTTCATTTTACGCCTGACTCGCTTTTATTGTATTGGGAACGGATAAGCACAATGCTTGCCTGACATTATAATGTCAAATAAACATTGCGCTTATCCTTTCCCAATAAAATAAAAGCGAATCAGGCGTAATATGAATCAACTCAAATTAAAAACAACAAAGTCGGTTCAATAGCGAACCATTGCCCTGTAAAATAACTGGAAAGTATACTATTGCTTTCTATTTAGCCATTTTTTCTACCAGAGGGTTCTTCTACCGACTTGATATATTTTTCAGTTTATATTATAGTATTTAAGAGGCTTATAAGTTTCTTATATGTTTCATCACCAAACCAGTTTACAGGATAATAAACCATTAAAAGCTTAATATATTACAATAGTTTGAAACATTGAATACAATGATAGATTGCTACAGGTATTTGATGCATTAGCACAGCTGTCGAGCATTGAGCAACAAGGATCTTGAAGAGTTGGCTATCGCTCTGTTTATAAATACTTCCCACTCGCTCCTTTACAGTACCGTATACGCGCCAGCCATTGGAACATCTCACGATGAAACTATCTACACGACATGGTTTCATGAAATTGGCTTCTTCTCAACTGGGGCACAACTGGAGGGAGCTGTAGCCGCCATTTACTCTTTCCTACACCAACAGTCTGAATTCGGAACCTAACAACTGAATACGAAATTACCTTCATCGCACTGCTTTGCTTACCTCAATACAGGCGACATCAAGTTCTTTGCCATAATCTTCTAGTCCAATTACCAACAACACAGAGGCCAAGACTAGAATTCAGAGTACAGTTGAAGAAGTGAAATAGGAGAAAGTATGCATGTATAAGGTAATCGCAATACCCATGCAACGAAAGCGGTTTGGCTTTCCCAAAGTAATTTTGTTTGTGATTCCTAATGAAATCAACCGCTTCAAGGAAGTGTTTTTTGTACTCCAATAGAGGATTAGGCTAATACTGATTACAGTATACTAAAATATGGTATTTTTGACACAAGCAAAACTGGTACAATCGTCATACCAAATGCCAGATAGAGAGTCTTCATATTTGCAGAGAACTGTTTCCTCTCATCAACAAACCACTAGCTGGAGCCAAGCGAAACTCACATCAGTTGTAACAAAGAAATGCGCGATCTGTTGTTCTTTGCATTTTTGATTGAAGCAAACATGAAGAGCAGGGACGAAACTTAAGGGGAGTTGTACGGGGGTGAGCCACCCCCCGGCCTTGAAAACTTGCCATTTCACAGAGCAAAAACGGCAGTAGGCTACAATGGTAGGCTACAATGTATTTTTGTCGAGGAACTTACTGGACCAAGGACCATTTGACCCACTACTAATACCGAAAAAAGATCACAGAAAATTTTGGCAGTACAAAGCCTCTGACACCCCCTAAATATATTGACGATACGTCCCCTGATGAGGAGGCAATATGGCTGTAACTGAATGGAAGAAAGCTTGGTGTTGCGACGACCATTTTAAAGTCCAAAATAGAAGAGGGGTGATAATACTTCAGGGGGGACTGGAAAAAATCTATAAATAGAAGCAGTGGCGAAGCTAGAGGACGTGCTTGTCATGCACTGCATGACTAATGCTGTTCTGGAATATCAATTTTATTTGAAAATTCCGTCAACAACTTGTTCTGCAAAAAGAAGCTACAATAAGGCGTATATTTGTTAACAAAAAGCTGTTTACTTTTGTCCCTACTGATGACTTAATTTGACCTTGGATGCTCGGAGTTAGTGCTGAATATGGGTTGGATTCGATCCGTTGCAACATTCGCAAGTCATTATTATTATAATCACGAATGGTCATGCACTTTTTAAAACTGCTTGACTAAAATGATGTCATAGCAAATTAGAGTGCTTTCATTGGGCAAATCCAAAGCTAATTTACCAATCAAAGCTCGGAACATCACCCCTTAGACACGTGGTATCATGCACTTTGCAGAATGCGTGATGCAGTAATTTAACGAAAGACTGGGTACTACCTTGACCTTGTGACTTTTGTCTGGCCTAACTGAAAGCGAGAGACTATGCAAATTGCATTCCACTGTGTTTGTGATGGCTCAGCTACGTGCGCAAGAAATTGTCACAAATAGAGATGTTGTATCAGAATTGATCCATAAATCGTTCTTGGCGAGAGGTGTTGCTGGACAACGTTTAGTTGTACAACAAAATCGACCCAAACCGAAGCTTGCCATTCGAAGCCATGGAAGAGCGTTTCGTCAACAGTGGTATGAGAAGAAGGATTGGTTGTGTGGAAGTGAAGTAAGGCAAGGTCTGTTCTGCTGGCCATGCTTACTTTTTAAGCCTAGAGTTTCTACCACATGGACCTTAGTAGGCGTTAAAAATATGCAAGGTTTCCTGTCAGATTGCCGGAAACACGAGAAATCTAAGTCTCACATGGAGGCATACAAAATGTTGAGTACATTCGACGTATCGGATAGGGTTGACATTATATTCTCTAGAGCAAGAAGAGAGGAGATTGAGCGGTTTAATGAAGAGGTAAGGCAGAATAGGGTTACAGTAAAAATTTTGTCTGAGGCTGTGCTCTATTTAAGCAAACAAGAGCTATCATTTAGGGGGCACGATGAGTCGAGTGTCAGCTTAAATAAGGGAAAAAATTATAGGGAGCTTCTTGAGCTTATAGCTAAGTTTGATCCCCAATTTGAGCGTCGCCTTCATGGAAGGCTGGAAGATTCACAGAGAGGGGCTGAAGGGGGTGGGACTTT
>WIPJ01004808.1:709221-734174 GCA_018155075.1 Cassiopea andromeda | reverse complement strand
AGAGGAAATGCTATTACTCTTTTTGGAAACCAAAGAACTTATTCAGGTTGCTTACCCCCAATTCCTTCATTGCCATGGAATTGGTGGGGTTCCTTAAGCCTGAAAGGAAACTCAAGCAAGAGGCAAACCCTTGACGTGGGGCTTGAGCTTAACTCAGTATCCTATATTGAGAACAAATTTGCCTTGGCAATGGTACTAAGTTCTACACTGCATCTGAACAGTAGATAGTAACCATATATACTTGCATTAATATAACCAGTGAGAGCTGGTTGATAACTCATACTTTTTGAACAGGATTGCATTGCGCACGCGCGATCATATTTGCGCATGCGCACTTAATTTTGCATGACCAACTCGTCAGAGCTAGCTTCGCCACTGAATAGAAGGGTGGTTGCAATAAACAAAGGGCTAGTAAAGTGCTCCACCAAATGCAACTCACTACATACGTGTTACCATACTAGAAGTGTTTCTACCGTCCTCTCTCAATCTTCATCCATACGACTGTCAGCTGTATTTTCAATACTTCTAACGGCAGCTGCTTTCTTTCAAGTGCTCATCTAGCTACAGCCACGCAAATTCTAGGTATGGGTCAGAAAATGCCACCTTACCTCAAGATTAAGCCTTAAAAAAATTACTGAAAAAGGATAGAAAGGGGAGCGAGGCCCCTCTTCGAGTCCCCCAGTTTTACAGCTCTTTCCCAGCAAGACAAGTTACTTTACTAACTTAATTTGGTGCAAAGTTTTAAAGGTTTTGACAGTTCGATTGAAGTTTACCCGTCGAGGCGATCAACATCAACCAGCAACCTGAGTGGCTTGCGTTGTTGATCGCCTCGACAGGCAGACCACAATCCAACTGCCAATGCAATCGCCGCACCAGCTGGCTTCGCTCACGAGAATGGCAATACGCATGCGTTGCTTGAAGTATTTCGCAGTATGCGAGTGACTGACCAAAGGAAATGCAAAATAGGTAAACATTATGCAAAGTGAGATCATACAGATTATGAAATTACAGTGAAATCTATATTGAAAATACACGACTTAACATATATAATGCATTTAGCAGCAAGAGATTTCGGGTTGGAGTTAAGCAGTCAGTGTCTATCCATAATGCGATGCACCTCCAACCCTCACAGCAGCATAATAAGCTTCTGCAGCTAGCTTACATGTTTTGTAAACTACATCTTTTAAGAGGCTTCTTCTTGATTTTCGCTTGCATGCTCTGAGCATAGCTTTGCGGAATTTAACATCGCAAGCTTTCCTCGAGAATCGTTCCTGGAATCAAAGAGAAGAGTTGTGGCTCAGGGAATCCTTTAGAATAAATGTTAGTCAGCATTATTGCATAGGAACTATAGACCTTTTATAATTTTTGTTTTGTTCTAATATATTTAATCAACCTCGTTTTTTTATCATGTTTATGTTTGATTGACCTCGTTTAGAGGGACGGAGGAATTGGTATTAATGGCTGAACTTGAGAAGCTTGTCTGTTTATACACTGTTTCAAGCATGACAATTAAATACCAGGAAAGCATGGAATGAAACGGAGGAGATTCGAAATTGCAAAATATCACTTTCAAATTTAGGAAGAATAGAAATGAAGATGAGGTTAAACACGGTATCAAGGAGAGGTTAGGATTGGGCTGGGCCTAGCATCTTGTGTATGTCACGGTTTGTAATCAAAGCAAGCATAGAAGTGCTCTGAGAGCCTATGGAATTAACTCAGGCTATCTTCTGCCTTTCTCTGGTGTCTTTTCCTCAATTTAGTAGGGAAAAACTGCTCAGTTAAGAAAATTAAGAAGATTTTGCTTAAATTGCTGACGTTAATATATAGCGGTTAATGCAAACATAGGCGCTGACTTGACTTTTTCAGGGGGTGCTCAAGTTATAAAATTTAGAAAAATTGCCCCCAATGAATATACTTTGTAGTTATATGCTAAATTACATATTTTACTGAAGGTTACAAAAGAAAAGAGCTATCCAATCAAGCAGAACAGATACATAGATGTACAAAATAAGTATCAATGTTGCGTCATTATCTTAGGTTTCTGTAATTTGGACAACCAAAAAGTGCCTTTTCTCACAATTCTCAATGGGGATAAGCCCCCAAATAGCATTGTCCAGAGATGGCTTGAGTCCCCAAGCCCCCACGTAGTCGGTACTTATGAATGCAAAGCAAAGCTTGATTAATCTTTAGATTTTTAGGTTTGTTTTACAGAGCGAAAAATATTTAGAATGCTTACATCATAGTAGCAGTTATCGTGTGAATTACATGCAGGCGTGAACGTCTTCTTGTATGGCGCATAGAGGTTGAAAGGTACGCTGCATCCATTTGGTTTAAACTTTCGAGCTACGAGGAAGAAAGGTATAAAGTTTTACAAAACAGGTGCGGACTGTCCGGTCGTGCCAATCGGGCGAATGCCCAAAGTGGCCGGCTGCATGAAATGGAGACATGGGTGAGATATGAAATGGAGACAACGTTAAGGTTCTGAATGTGGAGGACTTTGCAATGTATATAAGAAAGAACTGACATCAGAGCATTGGACTTATCAGAAAATTACAGCATTCTTCAATATCTCTGCCCACTGATTTACACTTTCTAGAATTCATGGATTTGGTCAAACTGTGCCCGGACCGACCAATTTAGCCAACCCGTCCTTGCTGCAAAAAAATGCATAGCTGTGTGAAAAATGAAGCTATATTTATGCTTTACAGCTGTTCATTTATTGCAAAAACATAAAATAATATCTACATTTGTGTATGTAGATAAAGAGCTAAAGATATATAAAAATATGGATACTGTATCTTCTAATGTATGCATGTGTGTTTATGTGTAATTGCATAAACATATATATCATACTAAACTCAACAATAGGATCTCTTACTCTTACTCAACAATAGGTAAGATCTCTTACTTTTCCGTCTGGTTTGTGTTTTTCGGCTTCGGACATGTCGTCGACTTCTGGTACTTCTTTGCCGGACATGTCGTCGACTTCGGGTACTTCTTTGCCGGGCATATCGCCGACTTCGTGTGATTCTTTGCCGGGCATATCGTCGACTTCGGGTACTTCTTTGCAGGACATATCGCCGTATATTTGGTATTTTCCTGGCGTATCCTTGCCCTCTGAGATGTCGTTGCCTTTGGAGGTATCGTCTTCTTAATCTCTGAAAAGTGTTAAAAATAAGTTCCTTCCCTGCACGTGTTAAGAGCATTACCCTTCTATACGCATTTGAATCGTTTGACGGAAAGGTTTAAATTTGTAGACAATGAATTACCCTACATTAATACGTAAGAGAAGCGTACCTTTGCGTAGAATAGAAATGTTTGAAACTAAATTGAAAACATATCCAAGATTCATGAGGGATATTTGTATACAATGAATATCTGATAGGAAACAACCTTAGCACAAGAAAGCCATAGTTTGGCAACATGTCTTGCTTACCATCATAGAGTTGACAACGCGCCTGAAACTGAGCCTTATAAAGATTTGCTGTAATAATAACTTTGTGGGCTTTTGTCAGCAAATACATGTCTCATGAAGAAGCAGAACAAAGATTCTTCCCTCTATATTGTACATAATTTTCTTAGCTATAGCAAACTAGAATGCAAATATCTAACATTTATGAAGGCACTTATGCTTATCGTTATGTAGATGTCTTTGTTTCTTCGAGGGTCCCCTAAAGGCGCATTCTGTGGTCCAATCATGTCTAATGTTCGGGCCTCTTCATCTGGGTCTGCGTCATTGCTTTCCAGTCCATCGTTTGCGGTGAAATCCCTTTCGTCCAATATGCCGGCATAACCGTCATCCTTCCATTCGTTACAGGCCCTAGTTGCCTCATTCACATCCACTAATGGATCCGACATCAAGCCCTACGAAAGAAACCATTTATTGGGGGGAGACCAGAGAGGGAGGCATATGGAATCGTGAGGTGTTTGGTCAAGGTAGAATATTTATCGTAGTGTGCTTTAAACGTTTTTTTGGTATACAGCGTGAAATCATGTATTGGGTGGCCAACCAGTGAGCGGCTACAAGCCGCATTCTTTAGTTTGATGCCGAAAGAGCCACATCAAATACATGAGGACACATGAGCATCACCCCCATCCTTACCTCTCACACAAAAATATCTTAGGGGCCATTTAAATATTACGCTACGCAAAGGGAGTGGGAGGGTCTTTTGCTGTTTGATACAAGTGTGGCAAGGGGTGGGTGGGTTGTTTTTGCAGTGTGATGTCATATTTTTTGAATAGCTCGATATTTAGCACATTTTACTTCATACTAGCAAGTTTGGCTCTATTTTAGAAGAAATTTGGCTTCACATTGACAAATAATCTGTTAATCCTATTTGGATGCCATTTTGAGGCCAAAACAGACACATTGAACACATTATTAAGAGAGCAGAAAAATATCCCATTGAAATTCATAATGTGACGTCACACAATATGGGTAGGTGGGTAGTTTTGTATTTGTGACAAAATGTGACAGGGGTTGGGTGGGTATCTAAAAATGCCAAAATTAATGTGACGTAATATGTGAATGATCCCTTATTGAACCAAGCGAAGTAAACATATATAAGAAACAAATACTTAAATATGTGTTGAAGAGCCGCATGTAACTGGGCCAAGAGCCGCATGCGGGTTGCGAGCCGAGGCTTGGCCACCCACGTTAAATAGCAGCAGATTTTTTCAGTGACAAACAAATCCGAAATTGAAAATTTCCTTGGGAACTTTGTCGTTATTAGTGCATATGTCTTTACTTTCATGACCTTCTCCATGCATGAACTAGTTCCTTGTATAACAAACGCGTACTTACGTCAACGCATGCAACATCCAGTTCTAGTGCATTGTCATGCAATCGAGCAGCCAACGAAGCTGAAGCCAAAGCTAGGAAATAAGAGTTGAAATGGTGAGTGCGCGCACAAGCAGTCACTAGTTCTTTGCCTTCCATTTCCATGAAATGAAAACAGGACAATTCTCACATAACGGTGACCAGCACATTTTACCTAGGGCATATAAATACAGCAAGGCCGAATGGGTTACCATCTTTAAATATTTGAAATGTATGTAAATGGATATATGTATGACATGTAATACAGTACAAGAATAGTTGAGAACGTACACAAGCAAGATAATTAAGTCCTCTTACCGAATACAAGGTAGAAAACCTTCATTGTTGACCAGAGCAGGATCTCTTTCCTGACCAAACACGAACTAGACCTAGCTACTCGTGATTATGACTGTTCTTCTTGAAAGAATCTGCCTGCTGCTTTGCCTATTGTATTCTTTAGAAATGATCGAAAAGGCTGCTATGGTGCATTTTCCGTATCTGCAATTGTTTTGAAACGTTTTTTCCTTATCTGAAATCACACGTGGAAAACTCTTTTCCTCATACGCAGCCCAGGGATCGAAAGCTGATTTTCCGTCCAGGAAAATGCGCCCCGTAATGCATACTTACGTATCGTGATGCGTAGAACACAGGGCTTTGTATATAGAGTTACATAGAAGGAATTTGCAATCGATTTGATCACCTTATAAAACACAGATAGCTGATCTTGTTACTTACTTTCCTTGCAAATGCTGTACAGCAAATGTCAATTGCAATTTTACATAAAGTATGCTTTATTCAATGTTGAGCGCTCCCGTTCAATGTCGAATTCGATCTCCCCCCTCCCCTTGTTCAATGTCGAGTCAGACAATTTACTCAATAGCATTCATGCATACTGGAAGACATAATTAATTCTTGCTTGCATTTGTACCTAAAAAAGCCTCTCTTCCTGCTTGCTGCAAAGTTATTGCCACATACGAAAAAGTGCGTGTATTGGAAAGGACATTTGCTTAAGCTTTGACGATGCCTGTTAGCTATGAAGAGCTTTCAGACATTGCTTTCTTTCTTATTCTAAAAATACAAACATGGCTTTGATACAGGCTAAATGTTGAAAAACTGAAATTAAATGCTCTTAGAACCAAACGAGCTGTTATGAATTGCACCTCTGAAATGGACATTTATTGCCTTCTCTCATACGGGAGGGGAAAGTTTCTTAAAACTTCAGACTGAAAATACTGGTAATTTCTTTGCGCTAAAATAAAAGTTTTGATATCAAAGTGTAGCACAAAAACTGTGTTTTAAGCTTCAATGTGTACTTGTTTGATATCATTTACGAGACAATTACAATATTGCAGATACTAAAGCATACCCTAGTGCGATCAAATGAATGCCGTACTGAAGCACAGTGGATTTCCTAGGAGTCGTTGTTTTCAAATTGAAAATACTGGTTCGAAACTTGAAGAAAACACAGGAATAAGTCAAATAACGGAAATATCAATAGTTAATTGGGCTATTATGATGTGTACTTTTTATTTTTGCTCACACGTTTGGCCACGGAACGCAAACAAAAAGAATTCTGCTGAGAATTTTCCGTGCGGCCTATTAAATACGATAACTTCGCAGGTGGGTGAAAAGCTATACGTGTTTGTCCAAGTACTTTTCCACATGAGTAAGCTGATAAAAACTCCCCTTTTCAACCATGCAAAATGCACTCAATTTTCCTATTTATGTTTCTAATCGAAGAAGGAAATTTAGTAGGAAAAAGTAGAACATGATCGTTCACGTGAAATTCCCATCTTTTAATTAGATAATGGGGCTCAATAGAACCTTTTCAAAACCCCGGCCAAATCTTTGCGACATTTTTGCCTAAAGTACGCCTATAATGTTGGGTATAAATGTTGGGTTGATTTGTCCACCCATGTTGGGCATCATTGGGTGATATTGGATGATGTTGGACAAAGTTTGACTCCGGTCCAACATTGTGGATGCTTTTGGATTTTGCTGGATAATGATGGAGTGCTTGGCAACTCTACCCAACAAAAGCACGTTCACACAACCGGAATGGAAAAAGCCCGTCACATTTTGAGCTCATGTACTTTAGACAAGGGAAGCTGCAGGTGCGAATTGCAAACAGAGGAGTCCAAAAGTAAATAGAATACTTGTAAAATGTTGCCAAATATGTAGCCCCCTCTCATCTCTCATTTTTCTCCATTTTCTGATCTTGCTGGGACTGCTTTATTTCACTGTCTCCTTCGTAATTACCTGACATTTCGAATCAGACATACACACACTGCTCTCGTCGCTCCTTGCATTCGCCATGGTAAGGGCTCGTTTCCATATAATCCTAAGCATGTTTCCATATAATCGGAAGGTGCCTGTGATGGATTCCCGATGGTTCGCAGGCAAATATTTTTAATGGAAACACTCTTGTTCCGACGTATGCGATGCATCGGTGAAATCGTAGCAGCATCTGGAAAGTGGAACGATGTTCCACTTTCCCGATCGTTACGATGCTTTCCCGGAATCGTCGATGACTTAAATTGTATGGAAACACTTATCTCCGATGCATCGGCGATGACCTATTGTTTTTGTATTCCACGTGACATCAATCATCCAATAGCAGATAACTTCAATAACGATACGTTCTACGTACTGTTTACATACACACTTCTTGAATTATTAAATCCGCCAAATATCATTATTCAGCCTTGATAACCTTGAATTACCAGTGCCTATTTCTACCAGAAAAAATTCTCTCCTTTGTTCATAAGGAGAAAGTGAAGTTTTAGAAAAGCGCTAAAAAGTTTCTACTGAGACTTGAGAGCTTTTGAAGACTTGTCGACTACAATATTTTTCTTTTATTTAATTGGTAATGTTTACCCTCCTTTCAATATTTTAATTGTTTTAACTTGAATGCACGTTAGAATGAAATTAAAATCAATATTTCCCTGTGGATTAACTCTCACTATTCAAGGTTAAGCACCTCTTTTCTCTTATTTTTAACTCGTGTTTTACTCCCTTTTTCTCTGAAACCAAGAAAAAGCTATACCCTTTTCTGGAAAATCAAGAATTTAAGCTTTAGCTCCCCAGTTAAGCTTACAATTGATCATTCAACATAGAATCTGCATCACTTGCAGCCATTGAAGAGTCTCCTTTTTGTTCCAAAAACAGTCAAAATTGTTCTTGAAGATAGAAGAGATGTTGGTGGCTTTGATGTGCTGGACCAAAGTGGATGCCTTCATTCATTTAGAAGCTTAATCATTTTGTTCAAATTGGTTTGAGTTCAAATATTTTACTCATGATAACGCAGTTTGTTACCAAAGAAAAGGAAAGAATGTCATTTCTATACGTCTAGGGGCAAAAGCTCAGAGAGACAATTATATTTCATTTTCTCCTTCTCTCTTTTCACATCATAGTGGTAGCTGATCATATTAATCATTTCTATACATACATGAATTAGCTTGCATGAGTGTCTATTTTGAATTAGTTCTTACTATTGTTATGAAATGATATCCCAATTAGCACATATCACAATAATGAATATTAGCAAGAATTGATTGTTAATTTTGCTTTCAACAATAGCAATTTTATTTAGTTGGTAGTAAGGTGCATTCAAGGGCGAGGTAGCATAGCGGTTAGAGAGTATGCCTCCTGTGCGGAAGGTCTACGGTTCGAGTCCGACTCGATGCCCTGACTGAATGCTCGCTCACTATTCACCCAGCAGCAAATGAGTACCCAATGGGAACACTGGGGAGATACAGGCGGCGAGGAAAGGAACTGGCCACCCTACCTCACACGACGATGGCTCAGGATAAGTGTCCTCTCTAACAGGCACTCGCCAACGTACGAAAGTATACGGGACTACGTTTACCTAAGGAGCATTCTTAAAGCTGATTTATACGGGTTAATATTTTTAACAGCATGATTTTATGCCAAAAAAGAGATTTACTTATCTCACTAGGATTTCAGAAGAACAGAAGTATTATAGGGATTTTGCCACTGCAAAATATATATGATTTTCTAACTTGAGACTTATTTCTTAGGAAAAATGTGTTCATGCATAACTGTATGCAAGCCTTGCTTGATGACTATGTTGTACAAATGTGGAAACGGGTAGCCGGAGACAAGTTATTTAGTACAATAAGTTGATGCTGGATTACCCCTTTTCTTAGACGTTTTGTTTTTCTCAGAAAACACCCCCTTTTCTAGTTTCTATGTCCTAGGTTTGGGAGGGCATTTGGCCCCCTTATCAGAGATTTTACAGATGTAGTTGTTTACACTTAAGAATTTGGAGTTGAGCCGCAGGGGTGATGTCTAGAGGGGACTCAGGGGGGCGGAGCCCCTTTGTTAAAATTTCTGTTCATTTTGGGAGGCTCAGCCCCCTAGAATTCTTGCATTGGCTTAGCTTTTCAGAGTTTATTGGCTTTGCTTCCAAAGTGCTATGATCAATTGTGCACTGCTTTATGTTTATTAACGCATCTCTTATTGTTGTGTATACTATATCAGTATTAAACTAAATTATCATGTTTCTATCTTAGAAAATATGGCGTGGTTGTAGCTTGGTCACTCCCAAGTTATGGGCGTGGTTGTGCCTAGAGCCCCCCTTGTTAAAAATTTTAGAAATCACCACTGTTGACCCGTCGGGCAATATTTAGTGAAATGGAAATTAACATTTTTGATGTCGATTGGGTCTGGTTGCGGGTAGAAGTTTTATCAATCTGTGAAAATCTACTAGAAGAGCACAAGACTGGTGAAACTTGCATCTGTTTACGACAAGTGTTGGCTTTTCATGTAGAAACACCTGAGTTTCAGTTGTAATAAGATCGGTTTGTTCTGAATCGTGTTCCACGTTGCAAGGGCCTGGAACTGAGCGCTTGTGGCCTAAGCGACTAGATGAGTGGCATTTACAAATAACCTGCATTGCCGACTCGCAAAACAATTACTTATGGTATATCGCTAATGTTGTATTGTAGCTTCTGCCTTTAACTTGGAAATCTTAGCTCTGTCGAAGTAGGGTACTTTGTAAACGTTTGAATCGCAGAACGATTTCATATTATTAGTTTGGCCTTTGTTTATGGTTACTGATGAGTTCCCTGAAAGCTATTCTGGACCCATGTGGATGTAGATTTTGTCAAGGCAGGATTTATTTGCTTCAATACTCGCTGATTCTGCTATAGTAATTAAGGATAGTAACAATTTTTCATTTATTGCCAACTCTTGACGTCGAAAGTACTCAAAGAAAGGCACTGACATGTTGAGCAGAAGAGGAAAACCATATGGTCCAACAGTTCTCTTCATTGCCTTGTTATTAATTGCTGGATATGGATATTATTTGTACAATGAACAGTATTCAAAATTTATTGAATCCAAAGGGAAGCTTGTGCTGGTGAAGAAGAAACAGCTGTCGTTAAAATCCCAATTACAAGGTAGGTCCAAGTTGAGTGGGCATGTAAACACCTACAGTATGCACCTATTTTACCTTCGCCAAGTTTGCAATTGCACCTAAGTAGCTCGTGTGTTTCAGGATGCTACAATCATTTTGAAATGGAAACATCTTTAGAATCTAAGAAGCAGTTTGCAATATAGTTAGATGCTATTAGCTGCAGTGCTAGACTACAAAGTTTGGCAAGTGTGTACTTTAGATTTGTCCTCAAATGATACTGCACATCCGAAAAGGGTCATGACATGGTGTTGAAAAGCATGATAGGGTGTGACATAATTGTTGCTTTGAACTTCATAGCGGATATCATTTTCATGTTTCTTTTACAGTCTCATTTGACACCAATAAACAAAAGGAAATAACTAACTAGTTATAATTTTAGAGCCAAAAAGTCAAGTGGAGATTTATAGTTCACTCCAAAGACTAATTGCACACATGACTTAATGCCCATGTACACTCAATATCATGTTAAAAAACCCTTGAGTCTTGCCGTAGAGGAATACTTTCTCTGAGACTTGATAAATGGGAGAAATGTGCTTTTTGAGCCCTCAGTTCTTATATGGACAAGTGCATGCTTTTTTAGTTCATGCTGTATCCTGCTCACACAATTTCCTGTCAGCCTTTTCAGGATTGTATGCCTAGTGTGCAGTATACAGACCAAATCTGAAAGTTTGCCACATACAACTAAGCTATTAGCTACTCAGGTATCACATCAGCTGAATTGATAGCCACATACATCTTACAAGCTCTTTCAGTCTTGACTGCAAGTTGTCCTTATCACTTGTGGTTGCTATGCCTATCCATATGCATCAACCAATTCAAACCCAGGTAGTGACCACCCTTTACAATGCAGCGTCTCCAGCTGCATAGAATTTTGCCCAAAATTGACCACGGTCACTGAATTTGCAAAATTTCTTATCTGATATTCAGACAACTTGGGTTAGTGCTATACCAAGCTCTATGTTGAGGTAAAGTTAACTGGAGTGAGTTGCCAACTGTTACAATGGAGGACTCCAGGACAGTATCTGCTACAGGTTCTATTTCATTTTAGAGAAAATAAAAAGAAAAAAGGGATAATTTGCAATATAAGTTTCATGAAGAATTTTTGAGATATTTTGAGATACTATGTTAAAGTTATTTTGCAGTTGTGTATGAGCATAGGACTAAATTGGAGACAGCACTAATTAGAGAAAAGAAAAATCACAGAATAACCAAGAATGGTAAGGGCTGATTATTTATGTTGTGTGTATGCCAAGTTGCTTGTTCAAACTGATACTCATGATTCACTGCAGTAAATTTTTGAAAATTTATGCTTTTGAGGAAGTTTGCCGAAGTAGAGCTGTCAGATATGTAGCTCCATCTAGTTTTGAACACCCTTTTGTGGTTTTTCTTCTGTAAGTAAAGTCGTATTGTTGTCAACAAGTTTGAGGCAACTGCTATTTCAAGCATAAACTATAATGGCTACTATGTGGGAAAGGTAGAATTTAGTCAAGAGTGAGTCTGTTGGTAGCTCCCATCATTTATAACCACTCCATTTTTATTCTCTGTTGTCATGCCTTCTGCTACTGACAACTAATAGAAAAGCAGAGTTTTAAGTATTCATTTAGATTTTGTTGGGTTTTTCCAGCTGTTTAGAATCAAAAGTGAAGGTATTAGAACAGTGTTTTCCTTGTTTGTAAATTCTTGGCTTCTTTTGATTCATTTGATATCAATCACACCAGCTTCATCATATCAAAAATTATCCATGCCTGCTTGATTGTTGATTTGCTTATATGTGAGGTTTGCTTTACTTGGCTACCAAATTATGTTGGATGGCAGTGCACCATTAAGAGTCATCCTGTTAACTGTACTTTCCTCTTGTTTCAGAATTTATAGCTAAAATAAAAGGATGCCAAGCAAATTTAACAAAAGCAAAGGTATTGTTTAGGTACTTCTTTTATGATATGACATTACTGCATCATTCAAGTATTTGTTTTCAAGTATTTCTATGAAGTTGGTCAATGATAAGAAAATGATGATGGGTTTTGTTATTTTCAGTATGAAGCCTTGAATCGTTTCAATGCATTAGATACAGAGCATAAAATGCTGAAGGTAAGTTATTTGCATTTGTAAAAACATGCCAAAATCCTTGGTTTTTTAATAGAGCTATGTTGTTTGAACCCTTCTTTTGCATTTGAAAGAAGGATCTAAAGAGCAGCCCTCTTTTTCATTGGAGGGTCATGGCTGTGCTACAAAAATGAAGAGAATAGAAAAATTTTACTTAGGTCATTGTTTGTCTGTTTGCCATTGATTTTCTTGAGTTTCTGGTTCATCTTCAATTCACTGTGTGCAAGTTCATAGTTAATGAGCTGTAGCACTGTATGGTGAAGTGCAACATCATCACCCAAGTCTTTAACAATGCAATTTTTGCATGTGCAATCTTTTTCTTTACATTCTGAATCACTTGTTTGCAGGCAAAGCATGAAGAAGTGAACACAGACTACTCAAATCTGCAGCAACAGTATGTGCGTTTATCAGAAGATCACCAGAAAATTGTTAATGGGCAAAGGGAAGATTTTGAGAGGTTGAAAGAGAACAAGGAGAAGGAATCACGGTCACTGCAAGGTATATTCTGAATCCACTGCTCCTTATGTTTTTTATATTCATACTAAGCATGTCTTAGCAGTGGTGGGATTTTCTCAGAGCACCTGATCTTGAGTTATATTAGATTCCATATCTTTTTTTATTCATCATCTGCCACTTCTAGCATTTTGGTTTATCTGTTTTTTCATAGTGTGCCAAAGTGTTTTACCCTATTGTTTGATTTGTTGTTGCTTGGAATATTGCACTTGCATGTAGCTGCTTCTGTTTCATTGTAACTCTATTGTTGTTACTGGTTTAGGGGTTATTCACCTATTATGTATTGCCCATATTATCACTTTTGAGACCCCCCTCCCTCTCTCCTAGCACTTCATAGGATAATCCTCTACATGAATGGAACAATATTGTACCAAATCATGGTGCCCTCCCCCTATTTGAGGTGTTACATCAAGCGTGAACAGTCCTTGCTTCTATTACATAGTCAACTCTTATTCAGCTGGTTCTCTATGCTTCATTTCTTTAACTCTGAGAATTTATAGTAGCTGGTCTTTTTAGCACGTGTAAGAACACTCTTTAATGAAAAGGAAGAGCAAAAGGCTGAGGCTTCAAAGTATTTTGGTTATTACCGATCAGAAAGAGTAAGTGAGCCAGCCCTTTTGCTTTTGATAGTATTACTCTCCCTGTCATTGCCAGTGAAACAAGTGTCTCTGATCTAATCAACATTTTCCATTGATAACTGTCCTCTCAAGAAAGTCTACTCTAGCTACTCAAAGACTCTGTCCATCATTTTTGAAACATGTTTCTCTTTTAACTATTTTGTTTTTTTTAAGTTTGCTGAAAGCATTGTAGCTAGGATTTTGTAGCTTAATTTGTTTAATTATTTTCTAATGTACTTTTTTATAATAAATAGTATTTTCATCAGAGGGCCTTTTGAAAAACAGCTTGCTGAAGGTTATAAAGAATCAAATATGAGAATATGACTATTTATTTAGTTCCCACTATAACAGTATGTCTGTATTTTTAACAGAGTGAGCGAACGAAGCTGACAAGTACTCTTAGTGAACTAAAGAGTAAGAATTCAGATCTTGAGAATCAAGTCTCGTTGTGTGAGGTAAAGTCTGTTATGTATTTGTCATCTGTTTTGAAAACCCAACATGTGATTCACGCTACAGTCAAAACTTTTAATGTCTGCTTCATAGTTTTAGGGATTGACCTGAATGTAGCTGTATCAGATTTATAGTGAATAATCACGATGACCTGCTAGACCTTTCCTATTATGATGAGTTTCGTTTCCTTTTCATTGATTCAAAATGTCAAATGTCAAGCGAATTCAAGTGATTTGGAGAGATCATCGACTTGCTACCTTGCTAAAATGTCGTTTATTTTTAGAATAAAATTAGCAATTTATTGTTCACTATGCACATTTCCCATTACATTTCTTTTAATGCAAAGACCAGGAGCGTAAGTGCATATGAAGAGTTATTGGTAGGAGTGATATGATCCTTATTTTTTTATTCGATTTTACCTCCGTTGCCCCCAATTCCTTGGGGCTTGGAGGGTGCCTCTGAGAGGACTTTAGTTCTAGCACGAGCATTTAGGACCGGACGCCCTTCTTCACGTCACCAATGGCCTGCCATGGGCCTCCGACCCAGAACCACGTTGGTCTTAGTCGAGTTCATCACTGTTAGGCCACAGCTGCTCTGATATGATCCTTATTTAAGGATAGCAAATGCTGTAAAAATCCTGAATTTAGGCCTACCCGAATATAAACCCCCTGTAAACTAACCCAAATATCCTTCCCAATGTAAGCATCCTGAATATAGGCCCAAGGAATTCGTTTGGGTTTCTGTGTGTTTATTTAGGATAAGGAATGAACATGGCAAGAGCATATGTAGAGCCTCTTTGTTTTCTTAATCCCGCCAAAAAATGATTACGAACCTCTACAAGCTCAGGCCTTATATTCGGGATTTTACAGTATGCGAACGTGACTAAGAATCGCATCAAACTGTAACCAACTTATCATTATTCGTACCTACATTCTACTTACCAATTCGCTTGTTTTCTTGCTTGCCTGGTGACTGCATATTGTTCTGCTAACGCCTTATTTGATGGCTTCGTGCTTCGGTTGATGATTAATGCCACTTTTCACCTCTTTTTCTCATTTTTCTACTTATTACAGAGTGAACGGGATAAATTTAGGCAGAAGTTTGCAGATGCTGAGAAAGAAATCAATGGTATGTTAACTTGTCTTGTCCTTAAAGGCCGATCGTTTGATTTCTGGTGTGCTTAGCAAACTTTTCATGATTGAATGGTTAGTAATGAAATGTTTAATATGTTAGGCATACAATGCCTAAGTTATGAGTTTTTTAGCAATCAAATAGCTCTTGGAAAACTGTAGCTCATAGCATTCCTGGTTGCCCAATACTTCAGATTCAAAGAGTTTGCCTGTCACAATACTGCAGTTTTATGCTCAAATTTGCTTTATTTTTGACTAGGAAATTTCAGGGGAAAATTGGGAAATTTGACAAGTTTTAGAGACAACCAGAGAAAGTGCTTGTTTTTGTTTCTTTAATAAATTGGTTTCCGAATATGCTGAAAATATAGTGAGAAAGCACGTTCTTCGTATGATGAAATTGTTGGTTTCTAAATTAAAACACATTTCTTCGCTCAAACAAGATAAGGTTTCCTTGAGTATCCTTGCATTGTGATAGGCGTATTGTGTTTGTATTTGCTCAGGGCAGGCATAGAAACAAGGGAAAGAGGGTAGAAATCAGGGATATATAGAGGGAATGCTTCTCTGATTAGACAGGTACCCTGGACTGACTGGTCGTAGATCCCATTATGCTCCTGCTCATTGCAACTGCTCCTCTGCTTCATCTGAAGTTGGTAGGCCTATATTAGTCTCAGATACGTCTGGTTTTGCTACATTAGTGCTTTTGAACAATATTCGGAGCAAATGGCCTATAAACGTCAGTGTCATATCAACCAGAAGCTATTAAATTGCCTCCAGCTTTCGGTGAGCATGCTAGCCTATCTATTTTGATGCTTAGTTGTCTTACTTGTTTTTCTCTATCACCGATTTTTAGTATACATAGTCCATTTTTATTACTTAGAGCTAGAAGAAAAGGTTAAAGACCTGGAGGAAAAGGTCAAACAAGAGTCAGTAAATACTCACTTCGAGAGCCCAAAGGCCACCCATGCACAAGTAAGTATCGCTGTTGTGCTCTGCCTATTTTATGTCGACGAAAGTATTGAATGTGTTACTGAAAGTGTATAGGGTCATCTATGAGATGCTTTTTATCTACATTTGTGAAGCCAACTTGAAGCACTGCTCTCCCACTCAAAGATACTACTTTGCCTTTTAGCCAACTGAATCACCACGTGGAAAGGCTACGTTGCAACTGCAAGTTCACTCTGGTCCATCAGCTTCTCTCACAAGTGACTCTCCAAGTGAAGGAGTGCTTAGAAGTACAACCAGCAAACTCGAGAGGAAAAGTGTGAAGTTAAAAATATTGGGCAAGGGAACACAAGGCACAGACAGGGATTCAAAACCTAGTAATAGGATGCAGCAGTTAATAATTGGTAAAACAACTGAAACGAAAAAGGAGGATTCGCTAATGGATGAATACAAAAGTAGTGACACAAGCAAAGAAGATGGTACTGATGCTTCCGAGACGCACTATGTAGGGAGGCCCACTATGAAGTTGAAAGTTCATGCGAGGGAGACTCAATTTCACGACTTGGTCATCAAACCGACGCACGAAAGTAGTATTGCTCATGCGGAGGAGCCTGGAATCGTTAGTAGTCCTGTTCAGGATGGCAATAATGAGGATGTAGAGAAAAAGAATCAGGTAGAGACCAATAACGATAAAGAAGATATGGATGAAAGAGCCAGTAGAAATGAAGAGGCTGCTCTAGATAAAGGACGTGTATCACAGTATTCAAAGATTAAAGCAGATGCCGAGGAGAAAGAAGAGCAGGCTAATGAAAATGAAAAGGAAATAATGGACGCTGGTGAAGCATTTCTCAAAAAGCAACAAATGTTGCTACACCGTGGAACTGAAGTGGAAAAGAATATGAAAGTTGAAGAGAAGGGATCAGATTCAAATGAAAAGGTTGCAGGTGGAGGGAAAGCGGAGGAAACTAACGAAGTGGTGGAGAGGCATAGCAATCAAATTGGGAATGAGAAGATAGGCGATGGGAGAATTAATGGAGGGAATAGCGACGACAATGTAGTCGAGGAAGTTGATTCAGATAAAGCGAAGGGCGGCAGGGTAAATGATGGGGAGACAGATAACAAAGGAGCAGAAAGAATGAGCAATTTGAAGAGAGATGAGAGCGAGGAAGGTAATGATAAGAGCAAGGAGGAAATTGAAGAAAGCAAAAGAGGACACCAGCAGAGCAAGGAAAGAAAGGAAGAGGGCAAGGGAGGAAAGGAAAAGAGGAATGGAAGAAACGAAAAAGGCGAGAAAGGAAACGAAGAAACCAAGGAAGGAAACGAAGAGAGCAAGGGAGGAAACGAAGAGAGCAAGGGAGGAAACGAAGAGAGCAAGGGAGGAAATGAAGAAGGCAGAGGAGGATATGAAGAAACCAAGGAAGGAAACGAAGAGAGCAAGGGAGGATATGAAGAGACCAAGGGAGGAAACGGAGAGAGCAAGGAAAGGTACGAAAAGACCAAGGAAGGGCAAGCAGCGAAGAAAGAAGGGAAAAAAGAGACTGAGGAAGAATATGAAAAGAGCAGTATTCTAGAAGCGAGAAAAGATGAAGAAAGAAGTCAACTTCCGGCACCCGTTCCAAGAAAGAAAAAACATCCTGTACGTATCAATAGTGAAGTGAAAAGGAGCACAGAGGTGAGTTATACTCTTGGGGTCTATCTACTCATAGAGCAATCTGGCATTTACAGATCCCTGTGTGCTGGGATGGGCAGTTGACATCGCCCAAGTTGATTACGGTCTTAGATACTATGGCACCAAGTGAGCCCTACTGTAAATTGTTGTTGTTGGGCATGCCTATTTCCACTGTGGGTATCTCCTCGACAAATCATTATATAACCTTTAGGCCATTGGCGATTTTGTAATTGCTTTGATGTAAATTCAGTATTCCCTGAAACAGTGTTCCGTGCATTGGTAGGTAAGTTAGTAACAACTCTCTTGTGTATCTGTCTTAAGGTCTGACAGTTTTCAAGGAAGTATTCACAAAATCGGGGGGGGCACATGCATTCAGGGTAGCACACCTGTCAACTTGTAAGACATAGCGACCGTGCAAATTACTGTAATTTTCCTTACACACTAAAAAAGCCCTTACACTATATCAACACGTGATCAGAAATGAGGTGATGCAATGAGGAAACCCTAAAATACACCAATCTGCGCATGCGCACATTAGGGTTCATGTTGCTTAGCAGTATTTGCAATGAAAAATGGTGATGGATTGAGGCTACCAGTGAACACGTTTGCTTTAATGTTTCTTGAAATACGGTGTTATACTAAATGGTACCACGATTGACGAAATTTGCGTTTTTTCGTACAGATTTTCTTGTACGCCAGGCATGTCAAAAATGCGGCCCTTTGCAACCATACTTGCCGCCCTCACAAAAAGTTCTATTTGAATTTTGCGATATAGTAAAACTGCCACTGTTTTGCTTCAAAGTAGGCGCATGGCTTTGATTCACTAGTTTCATGTAATTCTATGGTTATTCCCTTGTTTGTATGTGCATTTCCTAGCTTCGTTTCTTTAACCAGGCCGCGAATGCATGCGTCATCAAACCACTTGTGGTCCCTCCTCAGTTATGCTACGGTAGCGAATTAGCAACGTTATATTCTCGACTTTGCGACTTTGCAACGTTATACTTAGCGACTTAGCAACGTTATACCTGTAAGGTTTTCATGCACTTGTTGATGTACGCCATGTACATCAACAAGTGCGTGAAAATCTTACAGGTTGATAAGTATGGGGTGGACACCCTCACATACAAGAACAACAAATCTATAGTAGGCCATTCATCCATAACTCTGGATAGCGGGGCGAGGTAGAATTTAGAAACTGCTCAACAGTTTTGTACCCCTTCTATTTTTGTAGAAAAAGTTACATACCTCATTGAGAAATAATTACAAGATTTCATGCCACAATGGTCGACAATTTTCCTACAAGTTTCATATTCCCTCAATTGTTTTTTAAAACGTTTTTACACCCTCCCCAACCCAGAATTATAAATGCCTGACCCCTAAGCTGCAAAGGGGCATTTTGCTCTAAACGTTTGTAAAAGCATAAGGGGACACTTAGCCTCTGAACTCCCAGTTCCTACGTCTATAGTTGCATGTTCCTTTTCTCTAGGAAGGAAAGTTGGAAGGCGCCAAGGCAGGGAGAGTAGGGCAGGGACAGAAGAGAAATCAATTGCATGCCCCAATCAAAAAGCCACAGCCAAAGGTCAGTTGCTTACAATAGCATATTTTGATTGCATTCTTAATAGATAACGCTTCAAAGTACTATGTAGCACCTGCCTACTGTATGGTGGCCCTGAAAAATCTATAACTGTTTTCCATTTTAGCAAGCACATTTTTATCTTTTTAGAAATAATGAATTTTCTTCTCGATAACTATTTCATTTTGAAAGACAACCCTTTTTCTCGTTTTGAAAACAAAAATTCGTTTTTCATTTATAAAAATATTTTGGTTCTGAAATTCGACTTTTAAACATGCATTTTTTCACTGAGAGCAGTAGGTCACTAAGCTATAGTTGTGATATGTCGCTATGGAAATACAATGACATTAGTTCACATTTTAGACTGAGATTTCAACACTCTAAAATATGGATTGTTATACTATTCAAATTAATTTACATTGCTGCTCCTTACAAGATACTTTTTTCCAACCACCTGCAATGATTGATTTATGTATACGTACTAACATTGAAAACACAGATATTCACACTGACATCAATTAATTGAATATCGATTATTCCATTAGATAAGATTTATGTTGTGCCCCCCCGAAATGAAAAAAAGTAATATGAGCAAGTAACTTGATTATAGATATGACGAACAAAGCAAAGATGTTAAGTTTTCTTTTGAACTATATTCGATCGACCTGACAAGCTATATTATTCAAGTAAACTTTTACAGAAAGTGTGACATCTCTGCTTTCTAGTAAACCAAAACACTCCTCGTTGAGAACCGAGCATTATTTAGACTTAAGTTGAAATCATTCTTAGCTAACTATTGTATTTTAAACTTAATTTTTATCGTTACTGAAAAACGAAAGAAATAAAAAGAACGGATTAAAATTGACTACGTTTTGATGGTCTTGATTTCGTTTAGAATTCGCGGTTGCCGTCTCCCGTTCATACGACAGTAGTAATCCTGTGCGCGCTATTTAGCTTTGGGGCCGTTCATACGACAGTAGTAATCCTGTGCGCGCTATTTAGCTTTGGGGCCGTTCATACGACAGTAGTAATCCTGTGCACGCTATTTAGCTTTGGGGCCGTTCATACGACAGTAGTAATCCTGTGCACGCTATTTAGCTTTGGGGCCGTTCATACGACAGTAGTAATCCTGTGCGCGCTATTTAACTTTGGGGCCATTCAAAAAGTGAGTACACCCTGAAAAAAGGAAGGGGTACCGAAAAAGAGCGTGCGAAAGGTCACAAGAAGGGAGTAGGGCTCTTCAAGGAGCGTAAGTACGCTTGTGAAATTTTCAAACGCTAGTTACTTGCGAACCGTCCTAAATCCGGCCTGCCAAAGCCTACAATATGGCCGTCGAAGGAATTTTGAATAAACTCATACTTTTTCGTAAACAGTTGTCACGAGGGCGTTACATCACCCGCGCAAATAAGCCTAGGAGGGCAATTGGACGATAAAATATTTTGCTTCGTAGGCATCTTCCAGAAGCGTGAAGGATATACAGGCTATAGGTCTGGAAAGAAATTGAGTCATACTTGCTGGGAGCTAAATCATGCTTTTACGAAGGTGGTCTATCCCCCGTGTAAATAGGCCTGCAAGGGCGTTTGTGATGGTGATCGCCCGCGTAAAATGAAAAGTTGTGATAAACTGAAACGTAGCAATATTTTTCTCGCCTGTACAACTGGGATTTACAAAGTTGGCTCCCCAGTTTTTTTGCCATTGTCTAGCATGCCAGATAGAAAACATGCAATGAGCTGTGTATACTTTTAGTGCCTATTAAATAGCCATTGCGGATCCCATCACCCTACGAGGCCTACCTTACATCATATTATGCCTTATGTAGCCACTAGGCCAGAATGAATTTGACAACCCGTTCTAAGGGCTTTACACGCAATATCGTTTTCCCATGGAGTTTTGTACAAACCTGTGATAATTTTAGATTTTTCGGGTATTCTAGTAAATTTTACGACTTTGAACATATTGAGATAAACAATAGATGCAAGTATTTAGGTGGGGGCGATTACGTAAGAGTTTATAAGCTTGAAGGGGGGATATCTCCAATACTTTTAAAACCACATACTTTAAAAGTGGTACTCACTGCCTTCTCGTCTGGTGCTCGAGGTATGAGAATGGAGTGGGGAAATTAAGCACGCGGAGCTACCAGTGGACCAGCCCCCCGCTGTAGCATTCACCGCATTCGCAGACGTGTGGCCTAGGGCTACTGGAAACGGAGATAGGTGCGCTCTATGCGCCATAAGATATGCGTACACAAATTTTTGAATGGTCCCCTTTGCAGATGTATTTTCATTCTTAGCTGAAGCATAAAAACGGTATTAAATTTTTATGGATGAGATAATTAGTTTTATGTGACAAAAGTGAGGCATAATTGTAAGATTACAGTGTTACCTAGCAATTAATTATGGAAATTGTTGTCTCCCATTTTTGCCATTTCCTGGCCACTACAGATACACTTTTGTCAAGACGCGTGGGCGTAATTTTACACCTGCGCTGATAATTCACATTATCTTATCGAATTTCCCAGCGCTGACGCAGGTGAACCGATAACCATTAATTAATGCGACAGTTTAAAAGGCAGGAAAAGTGCATTCATTTTGAACAAAAGTGTTATTTCCAAAAGACCTTGGGCGTCGCAGTTCATTACCGTAGAAAAAGCAAGCCATTTGTAGACAATTATTTTGGGGAGAACAGCTTGAATAGAAATCACAGAACCATTACAGAAAGTAAAAGAATAGGATTGTTGTTGTTACTGGATGCACTGGCAGTGAATCAGCAACTTTACTGCTGAGCAAACCAATGTACAACCAGTGAGTAATTACCGAATGAAACGTAAATACGGTTGGTAAGTCGGCAAACAACTACAGAATCTATTGCTTTGCGTGACAATCACCTACGTCAACACATTGCGTCTAACAGTTGCTCTACTGGTGACAAGTTAGTAAATTGAATAATTCATATACAATTTTGAATACAGCTGTTGGAGTAACGCAGAAGCAATTGAAAATTGGAAGTTGAATTTTGAATATGATGTGGCGTAGTCAATCTGCACATTGGTGCAATTGCGTTCCAGTGAGATCATGACCGTTGCAGCTTGTGTTAGTCATGTGTAGGCGTATCTGCAGGTGTTTCTTATAAAGCCACACAAACTGTAATCAGAAAGAAAGAACACGACAACTGTGCAAAATATACTATTGTAGCTTTGTTCAAATTTTGAAACGACTAGATGTATTAGCTGGATTTTTAGTTGAATTAAAGCATATAGTTAAAGTACACATTTCACGACTGGACGTCAAATCAGAGAGCATGTTCTGTTGATACAAGGTCAACTTTGGCTGCTTGCGATTTATGGAGTTTCAGCCCTGATGAAGGTCAATTAGAATTATTTGTTCAGCGGCTGAATGAGCGAAATCTACAGCCAGTGGTTGAATTTAGATTGATTTGGGAACTACCGTTGTGTATTCAGTGCATTTTATTGACTAAATAATCTATTTAAAACAGCATTGGTTATTTACTTTGCTGCAAGTCCTATTGACGTGTAAAAGCAATCGAATTTGAACGCCTCTCCCATACTGATCGCAAGTATCCGGGACAACATTCGATCCAAGGGTGCATCATATTGAAAGCTGAATCCAGACGTCATCCAGATTGAAACAAGATCGAACCTCAGGTGTTGTCGTGTGTTGCTTGTATTTCTCAATGGGGAGCTTTGATGTCGCACCTGAGCCTACTCCAAATTGGAACACGTCTTTGGAAAAATGGGGTCTCTCTTGGGATTTTCATATCTACATTTTTGGAGTTCTGTGTCTCATGATTGCAATCTTCAACTTTTTTTCGTTGATCTATCACATTACGGAACGAAAAACAAAGTCGAAAAAGACCTTCAGATGCTATGTCTCTATCAACGTTCTTCTTCTTTTCTATAATTTCTCAAGAGGTCTAATTCTTCTGTTAGACCCATACAATTCTAACGTAAATGATCTTAGTATTTCCCAAGGCGTGGCTTTCATTTTCTGGGGATCAACAGTGCCTTGTTTCACCTCAGCTTTCATGCTAATGAACTTAGCCCTGTTGGAAGTAACGAAAGTTCAGCTTTATTCAACCAGAGTGGAGAATCTCAAGCTTATCTTCACTATTATAGCCATTAATTTCGCGTTTGTATTGGGTTTTGATTTTACGACTGTTCTGAAGCCAGAACTTAATTGGCTTCTGTACATTTGCCATGCCTTTTTTATGTCACTTGGGTTAGTCATTGCGCTCTTGATGCTATACACGGGCACCAGCATTTTGAGAAAGTTGAGAGAAAGCGCGCAACAGATCCATCAGTTTGATTGTCATATGTCCAATGATCCCAAACAGTCCAGCGTAGAGCTCGTACTTGCCGAAGGGAGGCAAAATAACAATGGTTCAGTAGATGAGAGCATAGGTAGAGGAATTTGCACGACAGATAGCAACGTAAAAGCAAGCAGTTCAAGGTGCGCAGAAAGCAAAGCTAAATGTGCCCAAAAGGTAAATTGGAAATCGAAGGCGTTTCGAAAGGGGACATTTAGACTCACTAGCATTACTATTGTCACGTCAGTAGCAGCTATTTGTTACAGTTTCGTTCAAGTCTATTCATTTATTGCCGTTTACCACGTAAGAGATTCGACGAAACCAATACACTCTTGGCACTGGTTTATTTATCAAACTCTGGCGCGCCTCTGCGAAGTAGTAATGAGCATAGCCATTTCGTACATTGTGCGTGTGAAGGATGTATTTCACTGGTGTGGGGGCTGTTGCGGCGTTTAGAAGTTGGTTGGATGCATCTCAGCATATTAAATAGAGATAAACACTTCGATCGCCTTGTAACTCCGATGAAGCACATCCTCCTACTCTATAAATTGCATTGATGGACGCAATTTCGAACGGTAGTATATCGTACTTAAATTTTGGAAAATCCAACAGATTCTACCAGAACATTAAGGACTTAGTATATACCCCAAATTTTTCGGATGATGTAACTGTCCAAATTTAGGCCATCGGAAAAATTTTTTGAATTAATATATGTTTTCTCTGAGCAAATTTCTTGGTTAAACTTTAAGATCATGGTAGCTACATATCAGGTGAATAACAAGCTAACAAAGGAAGCACCACGAAAAGTATACCGCACCTCTCCAGGAATACTAACGTTATATCTTTGTCTCTAGCTGATTGCGTATCTAGCATTGTACGTAGATTTGAGATGATCTGTGTACACAAAGCCTATACCATAACAACTAGGGACTACTCAAGATGGTATCTTTCCGTGGCACCCTTTCTTTTGTGTTTGTAATTCCAGACATTAGATTACGTCAGTCGATTGACCTCAACGGATTTTCGTTGCTATAGCAGTATGTGTGCAAGACTTTGAACATGTTGTTGTAAAGTCTTAGAGCCACGTGTGAACATTGCTGAATCAACGATCCATAGCGTCACCTGTTTAGAGTTTTCTTGCAGTATTTCCACTAATGAATCCCACGGTGTTCATTGAAAAATCGAAGTTTTTGGTGCGGCATTTGTTTATGAGAGATAGGTGTTTGTTTATGAGAGAGCGGCGTTTGTTTATGAGAGAGCGGCGTTTGTTTATGAGAGATAGGCGTTTGTTTTTGAGAGAGCGGCGTTCATCTGAAGAAATACGGCATTTGAAGTTTAGACTTAGTCATGTTTATAATGTAATATATATATATA
>WIPJ01004808.1:685517-709006 GCA_018155075.1 Cassiopea andromeda | reverse complement strand
ATATATATATATATATATATATAATATATATATATATGTATGTATATGTATTTTGATTTTGTATATAGCTCTGTGTGTACAAGTTATTTCATCCTGTTGCTAATAGAGTCTCGAACGTTTATCCCAGCCCAAAACTTTCTTTTCTCATATCTATTCTGGGTTATCTTGCATGTACAGAGTACTATCTGGGCGAAGATACATCGTATAAATGCACGGAAAGTTTGCGAAAGTATATTTAATGACAACAATCAAGCCACGTTGACGAATTCAACAACATAGCATATGTTGGTGTGCAAACGTTCTTTCCATTTCGAACAGTGGCAAAGCCAGCTCCAAAAAGTTTGTCATGCGAAATTTATCAGACCATCTGCACGTGCGTAGCGCAATCGTCACTGTGCATTCATAATGCAAGTGTTCATAACATGACAGCTAGAGATATCAGTCATGAAATATGACAAATTTTAGACAAGCTGAAATTCACTTTTGATTAACTGTCATTAACTGTTGCAAAGACAAATTACCTTATTAAAAAATTATAATAAATTAAGCTCAAACCGCATATCAGGAATTTGGTTTTTGCTAAGTTCCTGTATTGTGTTGAAAACGCCATACCAAGCCCATGGCAATGAAAGAGTTAGGGGCAAGCAAACTGATTTGAAATTTTTTATTTCTTACGAATTGCTTGCAATCAGCACGCAAAACTTGTCTCTCACAGCTCATAGGAATTTTGTCATGAAAAACAAATTGCAATCAGAAAAAGAGAGGCCAATCTCATGGCCATTGTTATTGATATAATCAGTTAATGCTTTGCTTCACAAAATTAAGGGGCCATTGGAGCTTTCTTAACTGAGAGACGAAGGCAGTGTTATCTGTATGCAACAAGTTAACTTTAATAACTCATTAGATTCCTCCCATCAATTGCAAGTTGTGATCAGAGATTAGAGGATACCATCTTATGACAAGTGTTATTGACATAGTCAGTTAAAGCATTGCTTGATAAAATTAAGGAACAACAGAAGCTTTTTTAATTGAATGACGCAGAGCAGTGCAATTACTAAACAATAGTTTACATACTGTTTAATTGAATTCTCTTGCAAGAAAATTATAATGAAAAAAAGCTTATTTATTTTCGAACTAAATAGACGACAAATGTTTCAAAGATTATGAGACAGCAAAAATAATTAATTCTATTTGAAAGAACACTAAGCCTCCATGCTTTTTCTCTGAACTTATCCAGAATTGTAGAATTCAACTATGGCCTGTATGTTCTAGCTCCTTAATTATGTCTTTGTGCACAAAAATTCTACAAAGGCACCTAAGATACTCTTTCTCCATCTTGATTGCTAAGCATATTTTTAGTCTCCTCAAGCAAGCAAGAAAAAGACTTTTCTACTAACAAACAAGATATAGCAACTGTTACATTTAATCATGGAGGCTTGTAAACCTCAAAAAAGACTTTTTTAGTAAGTAATGTCGGGAAAGGCCGTACGGTCTATAACAATGGAAAAACTGAGAAAATGGGGAAGTTTAGGTAGAAAGGTAGATAAGACTGTAGGTAGAGTAAGTTTTCTTGTTGTAGCTCCTGAGTATTTCCTGTGTAAGAATCTGAATCTCTATAGATGTAAAAAAACTGTTGTTCATTTTTAGAAGTTTTTGCTTCTCAACAGGAACATTGACAAGATCTAGAATAGAAAAATCCCTGAGATTAATGAAGCATACTTTCAACATACTAATGATATTGTCAATGACTTTAAAGTCTAGCGCACACAGCACGATTTTCGTCGCGGAGGACGAAGATTTTTATCGCTTTTGACGAAAGCTTGCTGTGTGCAGGAAACACATATAAACGATTCTCATCGCTGAGGACGAAGATTTTTGTCGCTGGCGACGAAAACTTGCTGTGTGCGGGAAATACATATAAAAGATTTTTGTCGCTGACGACGATCTTCAATATCAAATATGCTAGAAATTCTTTTTCGTCGCTAACGACAGAAGGCAAGATCTCTGTTGCCAGCGACAAAAATCGTGCTGTGTGCGCTAGGCTTAAAGAAAAGTACCTCATGAATACACTTCAAATCAAGCCTTGCCTTGCCTTTCACTCACCAATCATGTAAGCAACAGAAGCAAGAAACTCATAGTATCAATTGCCTGACCTTAAAAAGAAATTCAAGAGTACTAACCAAAGTTTAAATCCAGTCACTAAGACCTGTTTGCGTGTTCTGCTAAACCATGGAAAGAAAAAGATTATTGTTGCAGATATTGTTGAAAATTGCCACTAAGAAAAAGCTATTAGAATGCGACAACAATCCTCTTGATATCGACAGAGTAGCATATAATTCAAAGCATTGAAAAAAGCATCTTCTCCAAAATGAAACTACAACACGAGAATCGTAGCACTATGGTTAAGGACGAAACTTGAGGGGTATGGGAGGTAAGACACCCCCCACCTTGAAAATTTGTCATTTCGAAGGCAAAAATGGCAGTACATTGTAATTTTGCAAGCTGCTGAAGTTACGTCCCTGACTATCGGTTCTCCTTTTCTTTTGACTTCATAGTTATAAATGAGTTTGAAGTTAAAGTATTCGCGAGAAGACCTTCACTGCAGTTATAGATGAGGTTTACTTCCACAAAGCAAGACTCAATCAATGCATGTCATCTTGTAATACGACAACGAGTGTGCGAAATGGTTTGACCCTTACAGCTAGGCCGTAAAACATAATGAGTGCGGACTACTGTTGTTTTTGTTCAAGCTACCTCTGTGCTAGAAAGACCGCACGACAAAACTTGGATAAGGGAGCGCTGATTGGTCTATAGTAAATGAATTAGCCAATCAAATCAATTTAATTTGTTATGATACCATTCTACTCGTGCGGTTTTCGAATTGGCATGACCAACATTATTATAATACTCATGGGTAGGGACATCTAAGTTCTGATCATATACAATCTTTACTCAGGTCGTTTCTTTCATGAAAGATAAAGTAAAATCATCATAGGGACCTAGATAAACTGTTTCTCCAGTATACATCCAAACTGCAGAACACAAGACTTCGTTTCGAGAGCATTATGGAAAGCATGACTATACTGCAGGACTGAAGAACTTTGGTCATGCAGCGCATGGCAAGCATGTCCTGTAGCTTCACCTCTGCGTTCAAGTAAATTTTCATGCATTATTGATCTCCCCATGTATTAGCAATTTTACTCTCGTTTTTGGGATTTTGAAAGTTAGAGTTTATTTTTTAAATGCCATCAAAGTGAATATGAATTTTAGTGATGGAATGCTTCATAAACTCAAGTAAATTTTCAGGTATTGATAATCCTCGTATGATGACCTTTTTCATCGCACAATTCTACCCCCTCCTTATTTTTAACATTTTTAAAATTACAATTTATGTTGTAAATGAAATAGGAGTAAACAAAAATATGATTGAATGCAGAAATTGTTGTAATGGAATTTATTGCTAGGATCTCTCCCTTGACAACCGGAAGAATCCTCATGGGCATGAAAAAGAAGATGATGGGCACTTAGAAGACGAGGTTGGTGATCAAGACCTTGATAAATCCAAAAATAGTGAAGATCAGCCAGAAAATGTTGATGCAGAGGATGACAGTAGAACTGGCTTTCGATAAGAGGAGATGAGGTATTAATCAGTGGTGTGACGCAGTTTGATGCACCTTAGTTCAAAAACTAAGGCCCCGGCCAAAAGGGGCCCGAGGGTCCCCCAAAAAATTCTTTTTATTATGTGTTTTTTGGCCATACTGTACTTAAAGGCTCCCTAAGGCCATCCCAAAACCCTTACGAACTACGGTTAGTAACACAGCACTGGATTCATTCATCCGTGTTTGTTTATTCGCTACACAAGGGCACCCATTGTACTTAATTCCTAAGGGCCCCAAGAGTCTCCGTTACGCCACTAGTATTAATTCTGAGTTTGGAAGCTATATTTGATATCAGACTTGTCTTTTCTATTTTTTGCAATACTGAATTATATTGTAACATCCTATTTTTCTACCTTTCTTGTTTGCTGTTTTCGGAAATTATTACTATTATCATTATTAATCCTCTCATTTGAAGTTGGCTACAGAGCTATAGCTGCAAGCTAATTTACACTAACTATTTGCAAGAAATGAAATATATACATGAATACCATTACAATGATAAAGACGATTAAAATACGATATGATTTTGCAATAAAACAGCTAGATTGGGGCAAAAAATTGCAGGCATCACATTCCCCCCCCCCCCACAGATCTAACTGTATCGATTCATGTTTTTCTTGCCTTTGGTAGTTTTAGTTTATCAGACCACCTTAGGTTGTAGGGCAGCACCTTTTCTTCAAAAATTTGCTTCATAAATTTGGGCCTTACGTTCAACTAGCATTGCATTTACTGCAGCAATGATAAAGTAGTCTGTACCGTTGACTGTAAATCAGGCGTAAGGCTCTATACCACTCAATACGCGTTCAAGGTAGCGTAACGGGCTCTTTCAGAGTTATCGATAAGCTAGACTCTATATCCTGGTTTGCAGACAGAAAAGTTAGAGCAATGCAATGCGCTACTCTAGCGATAGGTTAACTTCGACGTACAGACCGTGGGTGGAGAATAGCTCCTCCAAAGGTATTGAAGTCCACTTACTTGATTACTTGTTTTGCCCACACCAAATTAATCTTACTGTATTGCTTACCTTCAAAACATCTCCCCATTTTTGTTTCAGACTGCTGTCCAATATTATTCACTGAAATTCAATTCAATGCATGAACTATTACATCACCGTAAAGAAGAGCACCATGCAATTCAGGGAGTTTTTAGAAGTTAGCTTTTTACTGGATAAAGAGCATATTGAGCTGGATTAGACTCAATTTCTTCGGATCAGTAAGGTGAGGGCATTGCATGACGTAGAGCAGATGTCCTGTGAGTGGTGATAAATTTTGCAAAGATGAGTGCTGTAGCTGGATTAGTTTCCTTGTCCTCTGGAGGAAGCGTAACATTGTTGTTAATCAGTTGCAATTCTATCATTTTGCACGGCCAGACTGTTTTGAACTTAGTAGGCATTGAGAAATGTTGCCTAGCATACCCTCGTATCTCGTAATCCCATAGAGCAGTGGTCCCCAACCACCTGGCCGCGGACCAGCGCCGGTCCGTTGATCAATTGATACCAGGCCGCACAAAGAATATCTTTATTATTCGCCACGTCAATCAATGTGACAGAACTTAGTTAGTATCATAGTGAAAGCATACACACCGTGAAGTTTGCCCGGTGCAATGAGCTTCCTACGCCCACTCCCCTGGCTGCGGTAATAATGTCAAGCATTGACCGGTCCGCGGCTATAAAAAGGTTGGGGACCACTTTTGTAGAGTACACAGATTGAATCTGAGAACTAAATGTGACATGATACCTGTTTAATTAGTCTACCGAAGAATGTCAATTCAACGAAACAAGAGCGAGATTCTCAGTAGAGAATCTTAGAAATCGTACGTTCATAGTAATGCAAAACCAGCTCTAAGTTATTACTCAGTTGCAAACAACATTAGCTGTTGTTACATCTGGGCTTTCTTGACCGCATTTACTAGCTAGGAGGAAATGCATTTCTCAGCATTTGAAATTAACTTTTTAGAACATCATGCTTAGACTGGGGTGACTAGGGGCAGCATCAAGTCCTCCTACCCTCAGATCTGTCGTATATTTTCAGATTTGACTTTCGAAAATTTGAGAAATTTGAAGTCTGTCTGGAATTGGTTAAAGTGTTTGTCTTTAGCTACCCAATAATCCCCCCATACTGCACCCCTGCTAGTGATGCTTTTAAAAAAGATGATCCAAAAATTGCGGTAGGGTATTGCAGTTTGGTTTTCTAAAACACACATTTGCACAGAAATGAGAGCTATTCACATATCTCAATTCAGCGCCTCTTCCATCTACAATGGCTTCTGCAGAGTACATGCATATAAACCTGAGAAAGCTGTTAGAAGGGTGCAAGTGTAGGCCCTAGCATGTGTGCAAATTGTGGCTCCGTCATTCATTTGTTTGCACTTTCATTTGTTAGGTTTTGATAGCCGAAGGCTAAATTATTACCACATTATTAGCAGTGTTATGATTAGGTTGTAGATTACATTTGTGATGTTTGGTCATTGCTTCATCGAAGTGTTTTAGTGCTTTTTAGTGACTTGAACTTAATACTTATTTATAGTAAAATTACGTTAGGCAAACCCTTCTTTCCATGTTCATTTCGCATATCTGCCTTTTCATAAATGGCAAATTGATATTATTTGGACATATTCTTGCGTATTATCTTCTCATTTGTTTACAATTCTAATGCACCGAGAATGTTCTAGGACACAATAGTAGACATCAGTATGTATCTGCAGGACAGCGGCAATATTGCATCTCTCCATTACTGCACCATATCCATTAGGTTGTTCAAATGCCAGTGAAAATCTTGCTGCTTTGATGAATGAGGTCACGTTGCGATTGCATCCTGGGCCGACTCTTCCTTCATTGCTCCCTTATTGCTCTCCAGAAATTGGTCTGCATAAGTACAAATACATTAGAGATGCAAGAGAGTTCCTTTTTTCTCTGGAAGCTCAGTCGGTGTTACCGGAGTGATGGCCCAGTGGTAGAGCGTCTGCCTCACAACCGTTAGGTCGCATTTCGAACCCCGGCTGAGTCATACCAAAGACAAAAAAAATGGTACTCACTGCCTTCTCGTCTGGCGCTCAACATATGAGAATGGAGTGGGAAAGTTAAACTCGCGGAGCTACCAGTGGACCAGCCCCCCGCTGTAGCTTTCACTGCAAAGCACTTTGACTTTGACTTTGACTTAGTCGGTGTTATTTGAAAGAAGAATCTGAAGATTTTTCAAACGGGCAGAACCTCCACTGTAACAGGAATGTCATATTTGATATAGTGATATGCCAAATTTTGAATGCCATTCCGGGAATCTAAGTAAATTTTTACGGTTTCTTAACTTCTACCCATCCTCTATATCAGGGGTTCCCAAATTGGGGTCCACGGTCCACAAGGGGAGCGCAAAGGGTGTCTGTGGGACCGCAAGAAACTGCTGAAGCATTGCTCTATATCAATGTGACAAAAGACGTGGAGACATTCTCACATGCACTTTACAACACTTTCTGTAACAGAAAAAATAAAGCCACTATTACATCAATTTATCAAATCATTGAAATAGTGGATTTTGCATTACAAAATTGTTCTATTTCACCGCATTGTGCGACAGAGCTGTAATCTATGGTAAATTTATGTGGCTTTTCAATAATAATAGCTTAAGTAGTTTTGATATGAATTTGTCCTGACATCAACAGAATACGTGGACTTGAAAACTGATAGCTCCTTTCCCTGTCGTAGTCAGGTCCTGCTTCCCTGCGGCATGCATTCTTACGTCATAGAATGGAAGACCATTTCCTTGGCATAATGAGAGCACTAGCAGCAGTTGCAGTTAAGCTGGTTTTTTTGCCTTCAACCGTTTGACAGACGATCTTCCATATTGAATGAGTTTGCGAGCTTTTCTTTTCTCTCCAACTCTCGTTGCTTAGCCAAGTTTCGCGGGTGCTCTGCACTGTTGTGTATCCCGTAGCAAAAGTAGATTGTCATCCCTGGAAAGTTAAAAAGAGACCCTTAGCATCGATGCACGGATAGCTATTTTTCAAATGCACTCTGTTAGAAGTAATCTTACCACTTACGATAATTTGTGTTAGATCAAACTAGCTTGGCAGACTATATACTGCATCTGCTACTCCATATTAGTTGGAGCTCTTATACATATCATTTTTGCCATGTAACTTTCCTGGTAGTTTTATTGTCGTAGCTTCGTGAGTGTAAAAGTTCATTTGTCAAATAATAGAGATGGAGATATTTTAAAAGGAAAATCACATATCGGTTTTCCAAGAGAATTCTGTTGGTAATTAGCAAGCCAGAACATGCAATGTTGTCAGTATTTAATTGGCATTTCAGTAATGGTAATAGTTAACATAAAATGATAGAAAACAAGGTTACGGTTATGTTAATAAATTCACTTCATTGAAAATGTCCAATGTTCACACATTTCATTTTAGCGTATGTAATTAGGGTAGCAATTCTGAATGTCATTATTATCATTCAATATAGTACACGCTTTTTTATAAGAAAACCGTTATTTTGCCTGAGCCTCAATTTTCTTAACTTTTCCCGAAATTGAGCCTGGGATTTTCTTCGATCTTTCTTAACTTTTACTGAAATAAATTGGCTAAAATGGCTTACGCTTTCGTTATTGATATTGTATACTTGAATTTGAATTCCATCTTTAACATTTTGAGTGCAATAATGATGAAATATCGATTTTTGGCCAATAAAAGCACTAACATTTGGAAATTGAGCCTCGTGAGTTTCTTAAGATTTTCTTAAGGTTTTGACCATTTGAGCCTCATTTTCTTATAAACTTTTTTCTTATAAAAAAAACGTGTATTGATGTAGTATCGATTTGTGGCCAACAAAAATACTTAACTTTGGAAGTTGAACCTTGTAATTTTCTTAAATTTGACTTAAGATTTTGATCATTTGATCCTTATTTTCTTATAAATTTTTTTTATAGAAAAAAGGCGTGTAACTCATCAAATTAAAACACGAAAAAGTAAAGACAAGATGATTATTCCTATGTAGTTTAAAATATAGGATATGTTGTAAAATATTAATTATTTGCAAGATGAATGGTAATGGCGTTGTGGGAATGATTGTTGTCGATAGCATGTGAGGCACAGAAAAATTTACTATTATTTAAAGAAAGAGAATTTCATAGCAAGGTAACTAGTTAAAGCAATTAGCAAAAAGCCGTTTTAAAAGCTAAATACACGTTCAGTTTTCTCGTCAGTTTTTGCTAGTCAGTCTTTTCACACCAGTGTTTATCACAGGTATAGCTAAAAGGTTATATATGTACTGCAGTTTGACTGGAAATTTTGGCACAAACAACTCTGAGAAAAACTTATATTTTGTGGCTTTCCACTCGAACAACGTCTTAACTGTTTGATTGATGAGCAAAAACTGCCGAAAAAACTGATCGTAAATTTTGGCCTTTACATATACCCCTTTTCGAAAGCTTGTATATATTGCAATGATTTATGAATTTTAGTTTATATGCAAACAACTTTACAATGCATCTGGAATTTAGTATGCACTAGCCGAAAATTAAAGCCACAGTTTGCAAAAAGTGTTTTCCAAAGGCTACAGTTTCATTGCCATGTAGCTCAGCTTTCTGTTTGATCCTTAGAGATTTCCAGGTTTGGAGACTTTTTTTATTTCTCCACTTGTTTGTATTTGTCAAAGTTTACTTTCAATGTGTCTTGCATTTTCAACGCCACGGGCAGTTTTATTTGCCCTTGGTGTTAGCAGAAGTAGACACGTTTGATAAGTATTTGTTCAAATATGTAAAATGTATAATCGTGCATGTAAGACGAAAATCATAGGATTACTGTACAAATTAAACATGTAGCAACTCAGCTCTTACAACAATAACGATAGGCTAGTTCCCAAGCCACTTCAGGCTAGTAGATCCCAGACCTTAATGCTTTCCTTCGCAGCTATGATAATGGATGGTAGAGATAGTGTAGTGCTATTTACTAGCATTAATGTTTCGTTATTTATTGATGAGCATGTATATAATCATCAATATACATACCTAGAAACATCCATATGCCGAATCTGACCCAAGTAATTACAGATAGCTCCATCATTAAATATATGTTGATAAACATGGACACCAAAGGGATGAGTGGAACCAGTGGCACTTTGAAAGGCAGTGGACTTTTGTTCTGTGGTTGGAGGACAATCACTGTGCATGCGCTGACTAAGATGGCGACCAATGCAAAGGCCAGAACTATCAGCCATAGGTTCCCCTTCAGCATTATCTTCATTCCGTACACAAACAATGCACTTATTCCGAACATGTCCAGAAACAAGATACATATACAAAGGGATACCAAATTGCCGGACCGCTCTGTTGGTTCGCGCTCTATATTGCCTGTGCTTTTTACTGGAGATGCGGCCGGTTCGGCTATGCCAACAACACCCGGCTGATACCGAAGAAGCAGAACACTTGTTGCTACTATCGTGTATGCTTGGAGTGTCCCAATGGACATCATTTCTACCAGGGATGTTAGCTCGAATAGCATCGCTAGCGTTCCGGCCAGTGCTCCCGCGAGGAAAGTTGAAAAGAGCGGTGTTTCTGTTCTCTTGTTTACCCAACCGAATGGACTGAATATGAGACCGTCTGTAGCCATCGCATATAGAAGACGAGGCAAAGGGAACATTGCACCAGTTAAGCTTGCTGTAAGGCCGCAGAGTGCGCCAACGGATATAACGTATTTTGCCCAGTAGACACCGCTTTGTTCGAAAGCACGTGGCAAAGCTGCATCAACATCTAGCTTGTTGTATGGCACCATCAATGTAACTACGGCAGCAACTCCAGAATAGCCGACGTAGCATATGGCTAACGAAAGCACGATCGATAATGGTATGGCCCTGCTAGGGTTTTTCGCTTCCTCCCCTGTTGATGCAATTACATCAAATCCAACGAAAGCGAAGAAAGCTGTTGCAGAGCCGGATAGTACACCAGTAAAACCGAACGGCAAAAAGTCATTACTCCAGTTGGAAAATTTGGCATGAAATGCACCTACAGCAATGATAAAGAGTATCACGGCCATGTTAATAAACGTTATGGTCCCTTGGAAACGTGTGGATTTCCGCACGCCGATTGCCAATATAGTGGCTATGATCAGCGCCAATGCCAGTGAAAATACGTCAAGGTAATGGCTAAGTCCGGGTGTATGCATACTGCCTAACACTGATATTATGCCTTTGCTGACGGCGTTTCCTACCAATGAATTGAAGTATGAACTCCACGCGCGTGCTACCGCGGCAGCTCCAATCATGTACTCTAAGAATAGATTCCAACCGATTATAAACGCACACAGCTCTCCTACGGTAACATAGCTATAGATATATGCAGATCCAGCTTTTGGCACTCTTGCCCCAAACTCAGCATAGCACAGTCCTGATAGCACTGAAGCTATTCCGGCGACAAGAAATGAGAAAACTACGCCAGGGCCAGCGATCTGTCTCGCAACGTCACCAGTTACGACATACACACCAGCACCTAATGTACTTCCAATGCCAAGGAATGTTAAATCAAATGTGGTAAGTACTCTCGCTAGCTTAGTCTCTTGAACAGATTTAATGCTTAGCTTCTTAGTGCGTGAGAACCCTTGCAGTGCTGCACCCATGTCCAACTGTCCGTACAAGCAACAAGATTTACATCCACTATATTGAACAACTGAGATTTTGTTTCATAGCCATGGCATCAATTATGCACCCTTGAGATCAATGCTTTTTACCTGATAATATTGAAGTCCTGTATTGCAAATCCACGTTACCTATTTGCTACTAATTCCATGTACATGTATGATACAGTAGGATTCTCTATACCAGCAATTCCGTGAAACTTGCAGAGAGAACGAACTGTATTGCCAATAAATTACAGTTTTTTTCGTCACTACCGCTACGTTGTAATCAGCTAGAATCTGTGTGGTGTTAATGAGATGTATTGATGGTACTTCGGCCTAACCTATTGAGCTTGTAAGTTGAAATATAATGATAAAGATCTTTAGATTACCAGCAGCGGCATTTCTAGTACTGGTGGTTTTTACTTTGATAAAGACTAGGAGTTGATCTCTCCGCTCGACCATGTGCACTAACAGGTCCGCACATTGTCATGAAATCTGAAGGTTGTTCTCTGTTTTATTGTAAAGTTAATTGTTTAACATGGCTGGTTTTGGAAAACTTTGAGCTTGCACCTAGACCAGAAGATGTCCCACCTAGTCCTTGTATGAGTCATAACGTGAATTACGATACGTTATCAGCATTTGTAGATTCCACTGTACCATGACTGACACCCTAAACATCGACTTTTGAGTTGGATTAGGTTAGATTAGGTTAGATTACAAATATGTTGGTAATGACTGGGGTTTAGCAAAATCTCACTAGAAGCGTCCACCAAATCCTACCGTGAAAATTTTGACAACTCTATATTTCCACTCCAATTCCTCAAGACACATTTGAGGGCAGAATTCTATGAAGAGCCTTATTAATAATTGAAACGTTTCATCCTCATGTTTAGCTCTTGTCCCCTCAAATTGGGTTGCTTACTTCTTGCTAAGTTTTTACTGAAATTTTAATGCCTGCATAGTTATGTAGCAAAAACAATTATTCAGCTCTCATGAGATGATATATACTCTCTTTTTTGTAAGAATCAGTAAAATTGAGCTTCAGGCTGGTTATTCTTAATTTTTCCCAAATTTTGAGGTTATCTTGTTCTTAATTTGTTCTTTAGTTAGTAGCGTGTAGGCTATTTAGAAATATATAACAAGACAGTATACAAGACAACATGGAATGTTTTAATTGATTGAGAGCCAAATGTTACAACTTACATAGTCTCTCTTGCATATTAATGCTTTTTATTGAAAACAGTTTATAAACAATTATAAATAGACTATGTTAGCACAGTATCTAGTTTTGCTAGGAGCAACTAGTTTGCGAAAATCAAAGAAAAAGTGTCAAGTTTGTTAATTCTCAGGTTAACAAAGAAAAAACCTTTCATGTTCATTTGTTATTGGTGAGCTTCTTAATCATTTTACAAAAAATACATTTTACAACAAGGTTTCAGGCTCAGCCTTGTTCTTAATTTTCAAACAAATTTAAGGCTCGTGTTTTTATAAATTTGTTCTTATAGAGGAAAAGAGCGTACAAGCAACAGTCCATGAGCTGCCAATTTGAAGTTGTGTTAAAAAGTATATCAAAACATTTTTTAAGGGCTTAACTCTTCAGTAACCCACGAACCCTTGGAAGATCACCGCTCTCAAGTAGCAAGATAAAATTTCTTTTTGATCTTTAGCATAGTTGAATTTCGTGTCTAGACAATTTTAAATTCAAAGAAATTTTCTCGAAGGTTGAACGCAAAACAATCAACATCCGGACAAACACCAGCAACAATTCAAATTCATATCACTGAAAACTCTCCTTGATCTAACCTTCTTTCAACGATGTGATTTTGTTTTGCTTTCAATTGTAGACAGTGAACACATTTGAAACTCCTATTGTGCAAACCTTTGAGATAAGACTACTTTACTTTTCGCTGAGTCTCAATATTTAAAAAATTTTTCTGGTTTTGAACCTAAGACGATTCTAAAATTTTTCTGAATTGTCAAGGAATATATTTTAATCTTTGACGTCATTCTATTTCACCATAAAGCAAAGCAAAATTGGAACAGAATAATAAATATTGCATCGATAGTGCAAAAGCTAATCTAAAAACAGTAATATAACTCATATACACAAAATCCAAGTCCTGATGAAGCTTGAACCATATATTTCAGCCATTCTGATCCTTAATATTCCTAAAAAATTTGTTCTTATAGAAAAGACGTGTATATCAGCTCTGTCATAATTTCTCTTTAGTATTGTATCTTAAGCCTAGCGCACACAGCAAGATTTTCATCGCCGAGGACGAAGATTTTTGTCGCTGGCGACGAAAACTTGCTGTTTGCGGGAAACACATATAAAAGATTCTTGTCGCTGACGACGATCTTCAATATCAAATATGCTAGAAATTCTTTTTCGTCGCTGACGACAGAAGGCAAGATCTCTGTTGCCAGCGACAAAAATCGTGCCGTGTGCGCTAGGCTTTAGCTACAGCTTCCTGATTACAAGATAGTGACTGTGCTTTATTGCAAATTTTGGCTGTGCATCTTACATTGTAGGTAAGCGGACGAAGAGCATGTTCATCTCTCATAACCTCCTGCCCCTAATTTTGCGATCATAGCGATAACTGGGCAGTTTTTTTCACTGCTATAGATTTCATAATGCAAAGCTAAGAGCTCATTATTTTACACTCTCCTTTTTATGAGAACACGATTCTGAGATTTAATGGAAAATTAAGAACGAGGTTGTACTTGAAGCACTGTCGTAAAATGCATCTTTGGACAACAATGCTTAAGCTTTCCACCAACATGTAGACATGATATATCCTTATTAGCCTGAAGAGAAGTGTTAGCCTTGTCACTTCTCTTACATTTTCGCGAATTAGTTTCCCCTAGTGAGACTAGATATGCAATGTTTAGAGAATGCCCTCTTTAAGTAATCAAGGCACCCAATGTTGTCTTCAGGGGTGAGCAGAATTTTGTCTTCAGTACCCAATTTTGTCTTCAGCTAGCGTGGGGTATGAGGATGTAGCACATACCCAAACTTTCAGTTATCTCTTCGGTAAATTTAGATTCAATGACATATGGAAGCAAATAACTGCATGTTTTGCCTAGACGTAGTCAAAGGAGTGATGAAAATGCCCTTTCTTGCATCAACACACCCCATAGAAATAAAAAAACTCTTGCTAAAAAATCGCTTCTGTGTAAATTCACACCTCTGTCGGCAAAGTCACATCTTATCAGTTTCTATCGGTACATTATTGCTTTGCACCCCGCGCTCCCCCCACCCCAGATGAAGAGGTCATACGACGCCACTGGTTGCCTTGTACATCTTGTCTATCTATGTACTTACAAATTGCTTACACCCAACTACTTTACGAACAAATTAAGAACAATTAAGCCTCAAAATTTGGGAAAAACTAAGAACAGCCAGCCTGAACCTCGATTTTACTGGTTCGTATAAGAAAAGAATGCAAATCATAAATTACAAGCATGTTTGTAAAATATTTGAAGTTAGTTACGGAGCCAGGGCTTCACAAAGAGTGCATTGGGTGCCGCTCACTGAAAACAGCTTTGTTTGCAAATTTCTTCTTACCAACAGGTACGATTTTCTGAAAAACTGGTCCTACATGCAATTTACATGCAAGTCTGGATAATTTTCATAGTTTTCTGAGGAAACTTTCGTACGAAGTTACGATACAGTGTATTTCCTTATACAGATAATATGATTGGGGGAGAAGGCGGGTGCTTGTAGAGAAGTTATTACCGCATATTGCAACGCCCACAAGACCTTAAACTACACTAGGTGATGTGAATCTAGCTTTACTGCACATCAACAGGGACAAAATTTAAGGGGGTGTGGGGGAAAGTTATCCCCCAAACTTTGAAAATTTGTTTTTTGCAAGGCAAAAACTGCATTGCAATGCAAAACTTACTGGACCCAGGATTATTTGATCAACTACTATTAACAATAAAAGAAAGAAGTTCACCGATAATTTTCGTGTGCAAACCTATGACACCCCCAAAAATATGATGTTTTGAGCTGGGCGTTGGGAGGGGCATCGTGTTTATTTTATTATCTTTTTCACCTGGGAAGTTTCGTAACATTGCTTGGATAGGGTTCTTACTCTCAAGGATGTGCTGATTGGGGGGCCAGGGGGCAGTGCTATCCAAACTATTTTCAAATGTACAAGAAAGTTAGTTAAAAGGCAACGATGCTGCAAGAGAGTTAGCAACAGTATTTTCGGCGACCTGTTCTTGTTTTTAGTAACAATAGTTGTTCAATTGGTCAAAATCCCCACTCCCCCAACAGGTGTTTCGGCTCATCACTGCTTACTCTGGTGAGTAGATAAAATCTAAGAACTTTTTAAGGACCAAAAGGTAATTTTCAAGGCGTTTCCTTGACAGAAAGGAAATAATTTCCTAAATAAATCTGCTGCTGAAATTCAGGCTCGCGCGAGAGAATTCAGAGGCCCATAATTCATAATTCATAAAACATTATTTCCAGTTGGATTTACATAGTAATACGCACTAATTGATTCCAACTAAAAACTGAAACTAAAATACTTAACAAATTAATATATATATTATTAAGTTTATATATAGAAAATAATTATGTGCATAGTCTGCAGGTGCACTTATCACCAGTCCACGATTTTATTTGATTTTTGAATGCTGCAAGGTTTGGAATTTGTTTGATTTTATCACTGAGGGTGTTCCAGAGAAGAATTCCCCTGAAAGAAAGTGACTCTGAGCCATAACGTTTATTGATCTTTGGAAGTTTACAGAGGTCTTTGGTTCTTAGGTCGTACGTTATTTCTTTCCTCTCGTGGAATTCCCATAGATATGACGGGTTCAATTTTTTCATTGACTTGTATATTTCAGTCATTAGTTTTTGGAGATTTTTTACATGAACAGTTTGGCTGTTATCTCTGATAATAGTTGGAAAGAGGAATCATAGTCCTGGTAGAGTACCCGCAGACAACGTTTGTGTGTTCTGTTTATTTCAACGTTTGCAGCATCACTACAAAAAAAGCCACACCAGAGGGCAATAGTTAAAATTCGATAGGATTATGGTGTTACAAATTTTTTTTGCTTGATCCGGGGGGAGATATGAATTCAACCTAGCAAAGGCGCTGACTTTCTGATTAACTTTTGCACAAAGTTCGTGTATGTGTGTGTTTAACTTGAGCTTGTTATCAATCTGTATCCCTAGGAGTTTCACTGTGTGTGAGTGTCACTGTGTGTTTTTCCTCCTATGTTAAGGCGTAGGCACCTTTGATCACTTAGACCAAGGAACATGATCTGGAATTTTTCAGGATTTGCTATCATTCCATTTTTTGCCAACCAGTCTAGTAGAAGACCTAGGTCATTTTCCGATTTGATTACAATTTCTTGTATCGTATTACCACATGCAAATATGGTATTATCGTCAGCAAAATTGCATATCTCGGATTTTAGGCTCATGAGGAATAAGTCATTTATAAAGATGTTAAAAAATAATGGACCCAGGACAGAGCAAAAGAGAAAGACGAGAATCCCTGCGAGCAGAAAATTTGCAAGGTCTAGAAACTAACTGGAAAATTACTGTTGATTTACTTTATGAGGCCCCTCAGACCTTGAAGCATTTCGTGCTGAGGCCCCTTGGAGCTTGAGACAATATGCTCCCTCTCAGTGGCCCTGCTGAAAATGCTCTCCCCAAAGAAATGCGTAAAGATAAGGAGTTTTACGGTGTTTCCTTCCAAAATACACGAATTTAAGAAATATTAAACACCCTTACCAACGTAAGTTAAATCTGAGGAGCTTTTAAGGAGTTTAGGGAATGGAACCAGCCCTGTTGAAGGACCACGGCCCCCCTGGAGACAATGAGGAAGTACATATCCCTCAAGCAGTTATATTTGTATATCACAGATTGAAACCAAGAGAGACAAAGTTATTTTGGCGTTTCTAATCAATTTTCCTCACGGAATAGCTGATTATGTATATACAGAGTATTATAATACTTTTACTACCTATCTATTAAGCAGGGAAATGCTTGACTGATGTTTTGAAATGAAAAAAATTAAGATACATGGAACATATGTACTGGGATGTAAATAATTGCTAAATTGCATCTAGGCCTTATGTAGTTAGTTGTTAGGGAGCCTCTATGGGAGTGCAACCTTCGTATGTATAAGGGATGCCTTACAATAATGGCACTTCATGGCCTTGTTTGATTGATACATTACTGATTGCAGATTATTTAGAAAAATGATTAAGCTAGGGCCAAGCTAAGAAATTTTGCCATACAGCTTATCAAATTTCACTCTATGTGACATTTGCTGCAGCAATTGTTTTGACAATCATCAGACATTTCAAGAAATAAATGGTGCAGAGAGTTGTTGAGACAGTATCATGCCTATCAAGGAAGCATCTGTGAAAGATGAGTAAAATCTGTTTATAATCTGTTAGTTGCAAGATGAGCAAAATCTGTTAGTTTTTTTGCTTGGCACTGGCTCAATGCTTTACAACATTTGATTTTGACATTGTAATATAATTAATATGGCTGCAAGAAATAATAAGTAAGTTGCACCATGAAACAGAATAAACTGGTTTCACCAATAGATAGATTTTCATTGATTCACAATCTGCTGCTCTAATTTTCATGGACTTAGAAGCATATATCTTTGTTGTTGTAACTGTGAGATTGTTGCCTTCTAACAGCACATGTGGTGGTATTTTGGTTTTATTGTTCATTAATCCTTCTCAACAACAGAAATCAGGCAAAACGAACAAAGCCAACCAATGCTTTGGAATCTCAAGCCAAATTCTATGGTAAGTCGATTGGGCGATAAAATTTAATAGGATAAGGAAAACGGTTAGTTAAACTCAGACGCGGCAAGCTGTTTATACACTCATGACAACTAACGAGAGCTGTTTGCTCCTATGTAGCTACGAAAGAACACAGCTATAAGTTGCAGAATGAAATGCTAAATAATCCATTACTCGAGTAAACTCTCTTGATTAGTTAAGGTGTGAATGTTGCTGCCAAGTTTTCTTTTCCTAAGTTCAAATGGGCGTTGCCATGTAAAAGCGGTTTCGGTGCTGCATTTAACGATAGTTTTTTTGCATTTTTTATCAACATATCCATTGATGGGCTTTCATTTCCAAACTGAGCAATATTTCGTGTAGCAAGAGGAAGCCTATTCGACGGCTGGTTTCCTACACCCTTGCAAGTCTCTAGAGGCGGCATTCCGTCCAAACTCTCGTCCTTTTGTATCTTCTTTTTGCGTCTTCTTCTTCGCCGCTTATTTTCACGCTTGCTTTTCTTTATCAAATATCCCTTGTCTGACAGCCCAACTGTGCTTTGATTTTTTTCTGGAGAGCTTTCAGCTTCAGAAATAACTACAGAAGCAGATAATGTTGAACAGGAAGTGCCAGATTCTTGGCCTAGCTTTTCCAGCTTGTTTTCATCGATGTTTTGCTCTCCTGTGGTTTCTTTTCTAGAGCTGATCAAGGAATTTTCAGAGTAACTGCAATCTATAGCGTCCTCTTCATTTTCTGGAACTGGGATGCAGTAAATTGGCGTTCGTTGCACGGTAAATGTAGGAGAACGTGGATCAATCAATTTTGCTCTTTCATCCAGTTCAAGAATGGGAGTACGTGGAACGTCTCCAGGCGATCTTGGGTCATGAATCTCTCTCAAATGAGAGTACTTCAGGTACTGCGGCGTTTCTGGAGCAGGTAGTTCACATTTGCTTTCAGCAGATCCCATTTTTGCCGGCGTAAACTTTCATCCAGCTGTCCTCGTGTTTGCGTTGTTTTTGCTGTAGAGAAACTTACATTTGAATCGAAGGCGGTTGGTTCATGAAGCCAATAGGATGCTAGTATTAAGTTCTGTTGTCCAATGAAAGTTTAAAGCAGATAACGGTCTATCTTGGAAAAGAGGCTACCTAATGTAGCCAATCAGATTCTGCTATATGATGTAGGAAACCAATCAATTCAAACAGTATTTTATTGCGATAACGAGGTAAGGAAGTTGCTCGTAGCAACTAAATGGTTTAATTGCTAGTGGCCATATAGTAAAACGGATGTAGTGAGAAATTGGCAAAAATGAAATTTGGTGACCCTTCACAATTGAGCCTTCAAGATGCTTTCAAAAAATTTAGAGAGAAACGGATGGTAGGATCAGCGCTATTAGTTTCATTGCTTAGGACCTTCTAACATGGTATCCATCCCAACGGTTGTTGTTTGTTGTTAAATAATGTCCATTTGTTTCTTTTAGCAACAAATACAGGCAACAAAGAAGATGATCGAAAAGCCCCTTGACATTAAATTAGACAACCAACGAATAGAATGGTTGAGAGCTAAATTCCTGAACCAAGCATTGAAGTATCTTGGTGTTCCATATGCAAAAAAGTATCACGAAGAAGGAAGTAAGTCCTACAAGAGCATTGAAATAACCCATTCATCGTGTTTATTTAAAATCTATTTGAATATTCATCATGTCTTGCGTGTAAAAGGTTAAATAATACGAATCTTTCTGCATGTGAAATTGAAATAGCAGTCTTTTTTGCTTCTTAATGGTTATCGCCACACTTAAAAACAACATGGTCCAGGTTTAGACGTTTTATACACCAAAACCCTCCATATGTTCAGGCAATTTTTTTTAGAATCTATGTTTTCATCTTAGTAGAATAATCTGCTATGAATTTGTGTAAATAAATACTCATCATGTACATCTCATTGCAAGAGATCTGCACAATGCTAAGTGCAAACATTTTTGTTATATCAATCAGTAATAATTCAAATTTCTGCTAACAATTGATTTCTTCCCATGATCCCAAAATGTTGTTGTCTTCAAATTCTATTTTCTGAAAAGCAACCACTGTCTTTTTGTACTTAATGTAATCATAGATCTACATTTTATTCAGTTTAATTATGCCATTGTTTGATAAGAATTTGTTGAAAATTTGCTCCCTACCCTTGCATGTTTTATTTTTGGATCCAATTATCAAAATTTTAGGCTTGTCAAATCTGTATCTAGCAACTATAAAAATTAGATGTTTATCAGTACTGTTTAGGCTTGATACCAACAATAGTCTATTAAGAACAGCTATGAAAGAAAGAATTTCACAAACTTTTTCTATAGGCCCTGATTATGATGCTCCTCTCTATCTCGATTGTTGTGCATTGGTAAGAAGAGTGCTAAGAGATATGAAAACTGAGCTTGGTTTTTGCATAGGAAGATGGAATCAAGCTTATCAGGCATGATTTAAATATGAATTTATAATCTATTTTCACTTCTTGCTGCTTTGTACACTCTATCAAGTTGAAGTCATTGTGTTTTTCGCTAACCCTCATCTAAAAATCATTGTAAGTGGCAATGATGATCTTTTTCAATATGTCAAGCAGCGAGTATATCATCACTCTTCATCTTCATTATCATTTTCACCAGTATAAGCATGAGACCATCACTGTCCATTATTAAGAATGCAATTGTCACCTGATAGTTATAATAAGTTTACTTTCAGAAACAAGGATTTTTTGGATGTTTTACCACATATTTAACCTTTTTGCACAAATATATGTACATTTTTAGAATTCTAATGCCATTTTGCTGTACCACTATAATGTGATGAAGTTTCTTTCAGCACTCTGCCATTCTTTTGTCATATCTTTTTATATATTTAGCTTACATGCAGTTTGACTGCCAGTATCACATTAAATATATTCATTTTCACTTATAAGCTTCTTTTTCCTAGTTTGATACCTTGCCAATAACAATTGATAAGGAAGAAGACATGAAGCCAGGAGATTTGGTTTTCATATCAGGAACATATTTTAAGACTAACCGTAAGTCTGCTTGTACCCAAACTTTTGCTCATATTAGGAGAAACTTACTTTCACCACCAGTTTTGGTAACAAAGAACATTGTAATCTTTCTTCCATGCTCTTTAGAGCAAACCCTATTTAGAACATCATGAAATGCCCTTTTTCAGAATAGAATGTACTTGTTTTCATCAGTGACCAATTATTTAATTCATTTATCAACATGGGTACTTTATATGCATTTATTGCTGCTATAACTGAACCATCCATTGAAGGGAAACCACAGAAGCACAATATGGTTCATGTTGAGATTTGGCTTGGTGATGGGGAGAAGACAGTTGGAGCAAGATACCACAAAGGAAGGTATGCTTTGCTTGTCTTATCATGTCATATCAAAAGATCTTTTCAAGTTGCTTTTAGTGTCTTTTGGATTATGCAAGCTGAGAACTAGAGAGGGTAACACTTCATGAACACAAAGTGTTAATAGGTGATAGAAATGTACTGTAAACTGTGCACTGGCTACAGTAAGTGATTTCATTATAAAGTGTCATTGGGGCTAGCTACCTACTAAAAAAGATGAACTGACACCCTGTCAGCAGCTCAGTGTGAACAGAAGAAAGTATTTCATTGGTACTTTGACTTACCAAGAATGGATAATTGCTGTTTGAAATTTTGTTGAAAAATCATCATTCATTTCAATTTATCAGCCATATTTTCTAAACATTAAACACTCAAGCTCCTCTAGGTTTATTGGCATATTTGTTCATAGTACCTAGCCCCCTAGCCTTCCCCTAGTGCCACCCCTGCCTCCTCTGAGACTCTCAAGATTGCTTTTACTTTTTCTAGCTGCATACTAGGTGTTATGGTAGTCTGGAATCCTAGACAAAACAATGCAAGCAGCCCTCCTTTATTAGATACCCTTTAGCCTAAGCTGAAACTCAGGCTAAAGGGAAGATATCATAATATTTATATCAAAGCCTATAGTCAAATAAATATTACGATTTCTATACCACATGCCAGCATCTATCTATCTCTGCTCTGAGATTTAGTACTATATTTGCCTGTCTGTTTTTTGTTGTGATTTACTGTTGCATTTGTTTACAAGTTTCTCTTCCCCTTACACCCCCTTCTATAGTAACAGGGCTCATGCAGGTCTTTGAACTACTTGAAATGTGCTGGAATTTGAAATTCCTTTTCAAGGGAACTTGAAACTCCTTAAATAAACTCCTTGAGATTTGTGAATGTTTACTGTTTATGTTATTCACGGCAATACAAAATGCAAAAAATAAGTAACAGAAATATCAACAAAGGTTGAAAAATTGTGCTTGTCAACTTGTGAAATGCCTTGTTTATGGTAGTTAAAACTTCTTGAAAATTTCTGTTTTAGTCCTTGAATAGTCCTTGAGAACTCCTTAAATTTGCATATCATAATTTGGCACAAGTCCTGATCAATTAATTGTCAATTTCTCCATTAAACTTGCTTTTACCTAAATACTAAAAATAGCTGAGTTTATGAAATAATGACAGTTAATTACCTTATAGTTTCTTATGATTTTACTATGCAGCTATGAGTTAATTGTTGACTATATTTTCCATTCAACTAGGGTTCAAATACACAATTCTTACAAGTTTGTCTCAAAGAGTTATCACAGCATGAAATACCACTTCAAGTCCATAGATACTTGGTTGCATGGTATCTGTAGAAGGTCAGTGCATTTTACAGCCTGCAGTGTTTCCAACAGTTTTTAAAGTAGGAGTTGCATTTATTTGAGTAGGAGTTGCAAAGCCCTAAGATCACTTTCACTTTATCTCTCATATAATTTACTTATGGGAAAGTCAGCATCATAGGTAAAAAAGTTGCTGTCATATGAGATGGATGACAGCTGATTTTGAAAACACTGGCTTGGGAAAATGTTATGTTCTGTCTATATATTAGTTTTCATCGGCATCAACGTATTTGGCTTTGTTATTTATTACATTCCTATACTAAGTCATGTATTTTTCAAAGCAATGTATTCTATACCACTGGGCCTTAATCTTAAGCACCAAATAGTAAGGGACCCCTGATTGCAAATTTCTTAAGATTTTGCCACTCATTTTCATTTATTAACACCCCCCAACAAAGCAATTTTGAAGAAATCCAACCCCCAATTTATTCATACCCCACCCCAACTAAGGATTTCAGAGTTTTGCAAAGGATCTATTCTACATTGACTTTGTGAACACAAATTACTATCTACAAGTAAGGAAATCAGAAATAACTGTACAAGATAGAGCAACAAGTACAACATGTTCTAAAAATAAGTAGAATTATCTGAAAAGATTTTGTAGAATCATGATGAAAATATGTTCTTATTGCACTATACTGTATATTGTATATAGAATATTGACCCCCCCAGCTATTAACATCCCCCACTGTAATAGTAAATTTGGAGAAACCATACC
>WIPJ01004808.1:670917-683255 GCA_018155075.1 Cassiopea andromeda | reverse complement strand
CCATTTCCATTTATTAACACCCCCCATTTATGCTTTTTTAGCAAAGTGTCAACCCCCTCCTTATCATACCCCCCTACTAATCAATGCCTAAGAGTATATGACTATAAGTCCTCCTTGAATGTAAGCCACACCCTCAACACTATGCAAATTTATTTGGTTAAAACCCTGCGTAACTGAAATGGATATATTGTTATGAAGCAAGCAGACATCTAGGATTCATGCACCCGATATTTCAACACTCTCAAGTGCCAAATAAACGGGGGGGGGGTCCTAACAAACAGCGTGTCAGAAAGAATTCCGAAATGTAGTAAACGGGGGGTCGGAATTCGAGAAATGGCGTTAAATGATTATATAATGATGGAAAGAATAAAAACAAGTTGTCATAAAGCATAAAGCTAAAATATATACAGAAGCACTCTATTTTGCCTTGAATAGTGGGCTTGAAAACTACTAGCAAAGAAAGGAAATGAAATAAGGGCTTCGTAAGAATTTCAATTTCCTTAAAATTAATAAGTGGGGGCTCCTAATTAGGTTCAGGGAGTTGGAAAAAATGGAAAAATGAACAAGCGGGCTGGACGTTTATTGGGTACCTGAAAGTTCCATTTTTGTCTAAAGGAGTACGCCAGAAATAGCCATCCTTGCTGCTGAACTATAGTATAGTCTGCCAGAAAATAAATATAAGCCATGTCAACAATGCTTTATGTTGCAAAGTGTGAAATGGGAGAATAATACATCCCTCCCCTTAGGAATTTAAGAGTCTACTATGTCTGAAAGTTTTTGCTGCTCTTCCAAAGTGCTTACTGGAACTATTCAACTTAATCTAAAAAGGTTATCAGTTTTCTTATTGACTAAAGTGCCTGCAAAAGGAAAAAGAATGAAGCAAAATTTGTCCAAATGGCATTAAAAATATTTTGTTGTCATATTTCTTGTATTCTTTGTTTTGATATTGAATTTCAAAATGATATATCTTGCCCCCTTGCCCTAATTCTGCAAGCACCATTGCTTACTGATGTGCATTGTATACTTTCACATTCTAGAGTTTTATTTAATGATTGTCTTTTTCGTGTAGTTTCTGCTCAACCCATGCTTGGAAAACTTCGAAATATTTGTGTCATGGCAAGAAATCAATATTCTCAACTCAAATCGATGAAGAGTCCTGTGGTGATAGTGATGATGATGATGATGGTGATGGCGATGATGAAGAGAAGCAGAATAAATTTCAGGAGCAAATTCCGATCCATCTTTCCACAGAAGGAAAGCCAAGCATGAGAAGTAGAAGAGAGACAGACTCTAAACACCCTTTGATTGATGCTGATATTGAAGCTGGGCATAATAAACAGTTTAGCTGTCCCAGTGAGTGTTTAGAGGAGGGACGTGATAGAAATTGTCATGTTGATGAAGAAAGGAAAGAAAGCAGGCATAACAATGGAGTCTCAAAAAAGGAAATTCTATGTGAGAAAAAGCAGCTATCTCACAATCTTATAAGTTTTGTGTCTCATGGCCCTGTCGCAGGAGCAATGTTTCATAGCAGTCCAGATATGTTGGAGAACACCCTCACAATTGAATCAATGAATGTTAAAGATATCAGTCGAGACAGCTGTCCAGTAAAAGCCAGGAGAGAGCTTGACGGCTATCTGCCTATGGCAAGTAATGACTTTGATAAGAAGCTATATTCCCCTGAGACTAGCCCATTTGAGTCATTTAACAGAACAGAGTCAGAAGAACTCAGCTGTAGCTGTTTGTGCATCTGTGACTGTTGCTGCAATGCATGTTTGCTATGCAATGCAGGTTATTTAGATGCAGAAAGTTTGGGGATTGAGGATGAACGTAACCTGCCAAAGGCGTGTCCTTCTGGTGTCGATGCCAAAAAGCAGAAACAATACCAGGAAATTGGCTCAAATGGTAGGCCTTCGAAATCTGCTATATGCCGCAGTAATTCAGCTAGTCTTTTGTGCTTAATTGTAGGGGGGTCATATCGTACTTTTTGAAATTTTTCACCCCTCGTAGCATTTTATAATGACCCCATCCATTTTAGCAAAATGTGGCCATCATCACTATTAGCAAAATTTTCACTGACGTTTTCATCCCATTATTCTTGATTCAACTCGCTATCAAGCACTTCACAATCCTTGTCAGATGAAACACTGTCTACCACTCCATCCAATTTTCGCCTAACATCATCTGGTGGGATCATAGACTTTTCTACTTCGTTCAGGGTTGTGGTTTTCCCTGGTAGGTCATTTCATTACCACCCCTCCACTTTATGAAAATCTAGAATAATATCCACCCCCTTCTAATTCGGCCCGACTACAATTAAGCACAAAAGAGTACTTTATTTGCCACTGTATGTACTTGTGGTGCAAGAATATTAATGGCAATGCCCCCATAGGATGTTGTCTATATCATATTGGCCCCTTAGGTTGCTGTCAATGTCATATGCCGTATAAAGTTTGCATGGAAAGAGTAGCTGATTTGCTAAGTTATTTCGTTTGTCTGTTCTATGGTTTGTTTTAGAAGAATCTTTGCGAAAACAGCACTTACGTTAGAGCAATGCTGTTTATTGAAAGTTTGCATAAACTAGGGCTAGAGTTGCCAAAATGTTTACCAGAGGGTTGGATAACGGAACATTTGCATTACATTGGGCCAGATAATGAAGCATTCCTATTTCAGAGTATTATTTTCTCATAAGAAAAGCAAATTCAAGTAAATTCGGCAGATCTGATAGAATTCCTTCAAAGGCTGTGGTTTGGTGATGTTAGGGCAACCTTAAATCAACAACATTTGGAGCCATAGCGAGGTGTTATGTCGCTTCTTTAGATGTTTGTTTATTGTTGTGCTCTAACTGCCTGCTGATCACAATGTGTCTCCTACTCTTGATCGAAGGTAAGGGTCTTGCTAGGGAAAAGCGTCAAATGAGATCAAGAAGCAAGTCACCATCAAAAGTGCCAGGAAAACAATGCTCAACCACTGTATCATCATCTTTGTCACCAAGAAGGATCCACAAAGCTGCGCCAAAATTTTACATCGGAGGAAAGAACGGTGTTGAATTGTAAGCTTTTCGTATCTTGTTTTCTAACGCTCTAGTACTCACTTAGGGACTCATGACCTACTTTTCTCTGAAGAAGTGAAAATTGCAAGAGTTCGATTTTAAAATTTGCATTATGAAGAACTATCTCATTTGGATTTGTGTCTATGATTCAGCATTAATCTGTAGAATTTTAGTGGTATATTTGAATGGTTGTTCCAACATAATCTAGGGAAGTCACCATTTCATTTTTGGGGGGGGGGGAGGCAGGTAGTTGAGAAGTTTAAAGTCATTTTGCTGCTAAAGAACAACTGCATTTCTTAGTCTTATGTGATGATTCAAATATTTGTGTGAAGTGGGTAGATGCTTTGGAAAACTATAATATTGTTCGCTGCAGAGAGCATTTAGGGATTAAAAAAGGGTAACACAATCAAAAGCATTTCATCGTCCATTAGAGACCATGTTAGTAATACTGGCGATAGCGCTTCTGTAGAAAATTTTTGTATTTTAGACAATGCTAGCAATGAATTAGATTTACTCATTCACGAGAGTCACTTATCCTTAGGGACCGTCCCACACTTAATCAACAGGATTCGTCAATACCCTTATGCCTTTTTAGTCCCACATGGTACACTACCGTTCAAAAAGTATTGACTCACTTGGAAGTTTCGAAGTTCGGTTATGATAAAGGTGTCAAACAACATGCATTTGATCCAATCTTATTAAATAGGACAACCAGCTATTCCCATGACACTTTCATAAAACATTGTTTATGGTTCAAAGTTTTTCATTTGCACCACAGTGTTCGAAAAAGATTAACTGTAAAATTTTTCTAGGCCAGAAACATGAACATAGGACTTTTGACGCGTCATGGAAAAGCTATTGAGAAATTGAGACAATAATTGGCTGCTCAAGGAGTGCAGCTTTCCCTGTGCGCAAAATGTTCTTCAATTGAAGAACCGACAAAACTTACTAAGGGTTGGTAGACCAGAGAAATTCTCGAAAATTTTTTGAGACCATGAGGCTTTGCTAGTTTTGGAGCCTCTAATGTGAGTCCATAATTATGCTTTTATCGGCAGTTACATTGCAAAATTTTATATTTTGGCAAGTATAAGATAAAAGCTGAAGTGCTTCTTAAACTCCTTAGCATTTTTTATTTTGCTGAAATATGCACCAGTTGAAAATGAGGCTTTTCATATCATAACAACTTTTCATTAGCACACAAAAACAAAGTCGACACCATCGTTCTTTTATCGTAGCGTGCCATTACTTTTTTAACGATAATGTACTTGTATCTCCTTTACTTATTTATTCCATATTAGGTCTTTTCCGCCTGTTTACGTGCCCATTCTCCTAGTTAGCTTTGCTTTAGTTTGACACGCCCTTTGCCTTATATGCACATACACATACGTATTTTGGTTAATATGTTTGTCTATATGCCCTTCCCTTTTTGGTATACATCCCAATTTAGGGTTTACTGTTTTATTAGGCTATATAAGCCCCCCTTTTCTATTCCTGTTATACTGAAGATGGGACAAGTTACCCGAAACGTTTAGTGGTTTTGACGTAAAGGATTTCTCTTAATGGATTTGTTGTCTTAATGGATTTGTCATAAAGGATTGGTTTATTGCTCCAATGGATTGTCGATAGTAGTGTTGATTAAAGATGAAATTAAAGAAGTGATGAAAAATGGAATATTTTGATTGACTATGATTTTCGTCATGGCCCTTGTTCTTCAATTTGTGTGAAGATTTGAAATCCATCATTTGCCCTAAATTCTACATATTTTTATGTTGTAGTAAAAACTCTCTATCTTATTCTTACACTAGACTGATTATGACGACTGCTACTGAATAGAGAAATTTATTTAATCTGCTAGATATCTCCTTTATTTTTTGCTTAAAACTTCAAAGGGCTACGTCTTCTCATTCGGATGCTTTATGAGTGGTGGTACTACATTTTGCAGCATTTTCCATTTCTTAATATATTAGAAGCAGGTCTATCATTTTCATACAGAGTTGAGAAGCCATTGCTAGACCAGGGTTGGCAGCGGATCGATGACAACAAGGACCTTTCTTATTATCTGAAATGGGTTGAATGCAAATCAAGAATCGATTATAAAAGTTTTAGAGCTGGTAAGTTCTCATGACTAACTTCATGTTCTATAAGAAACTGTAGCTTGTTACCATTTTTGAAAACCTGGTTTCCAGGAATATAATCTCTTAAATAGTTGTGTTATTGATTGGTAAATTCAAAGCCTAGAAATAAAAGAGAATTCATCTATAAATCTGAAATTTTTGTAATTTTGGCTGCAAAAGAACCACCGACAATTGATGAGTTCATGTTTTACAACGTATCTCAAAAAATATACTCATTTATTTGTGATGAAAAATAATATTTTTGTTGCTTAATTCAGTGATTTTTTTAGCCTTTTTGCCTTCGAAACATGTTTTTTATGTTTTCATATTTATACATTTTCTATCTTGGGCACCATTTTACTCATTTATTTGTGAAGGGAAGCTTGAGTGTAAAGCTTGACAGTTGAGTACAAATACACACGTAGTTGATGCATCTATTTGCACTCGACTGATTATATTGTTCCCAATAACAGACATTTATATCAATAGAGATATGCCCTTCAGCAATCGTACTCTTTTATAATTTGCCATAATGTCATGATTTTACGAAGGTTCACCAAACGCTGTGGATTTCGCTCAATAGAGAGATCTCAGAAATATGGTCATAGTTACACTTGTTTCTCCTTCAGGCGAGCAGCTCGTCAACCATATTTCCAATGGGGGATGTTTGACCACGAAGAGTGGTCTGTTAAAAAGTCTTGAGGATTACGCGAGGACCTTCAACAGAAGAGTACCAGAGTCTAAGTATGCATATTATAATTTCTCAAGGCAATTAATGTCTTTTATTGCTCATTTGATCAGAAATCTATTTATTCAGCATTTACAATTTTATTTTCTTCCTATTTTCTTTGATGAGCGAGGTAGCATAGTGGTTAGAGCGCATGCCTCCCATGCGGAAGGTCTAAGGTTCGAACCCGACTCGATGCCCTGACTGAACGCTCGCTCACTGTTCACTCAGCAGCAAATGGGTACCAAGTGGGAACACTGGGGAGATACGAGGAAAGGGACTGGCCACCCTACCTCACATACGGATGGCTCAGCATAAGTGTCCTCTCTAACAGGTACTCCCCTACGTACGAAAGTATACAGGACTACCTTGTATTGCTCATGTGATCAGAAATTTATCGGTAGTTTCTGTAGTTGTTTGATAAGCTGTCGGAGCAATTAGTGTTGTAATTGTATCTAATAACATTTCGTTAGTGGATCTAATAGTACCTCGTACTTTCATATAATATCTCACAACATCTGATACTATCTGGAAAGAATCAATCTTCTGATGTTGTTTACCATCCCTCACCACTGAACTTGATGGATTTTTTACAGTAGCTTAGTTTACTGTTAAAACCACTAACAAAGGCATAATTGGGAACTTGTTTTTCAATTTTTCGTTATCCCTTCATCATAGGAAACTTGAGCTGCAAGATTTCTACCCAGAAACATATAAGATCGAGAGCAGAGCTGACGTTGACAAGTTCACAAGTATTTTCAAAGGTATTTGATGCCCGTGCAGAACTGCAACTTCTCTAGCTTCTGTTTACTTCTTATATAAAGACTTAGCTCACTGTTTGGCTATACTATCCATTCTAATTTCATTTTATTTCATATGCTAAATACCACAATGATAGTCATTCCGAGAATTAACGATCTTCTGTGGCATATTGCTTAACAGTGGTGTTCATTTTTAGACCACAAGCAGCAAATGGAAAAGCCATTTACTCTCAGGTGCCAAATAACCGCCCCCCGCTTGTTAATTTTTCGACTTTGTTCCAACCCCCCGGACCTTATTAGGACCCCCATTTATTAATTTTAAGGACATCGACTTTTTTGCAAACCCCTCAATTCATTTCCTTTCTTTGTTAGTACTATTTACGCCCAATTTTAATGGCAAAATAGCGTACTGCTTAGTTTTATGCTTTATGACAACCTGTTTTTATTCTTTTCGTCCTTTTATAATCATTTAAAGCCTTTTCTCAAATTCCGACCCCCCGTTTTCTTTGACCTTCCCATTTATTAAATGTCGGAATTTTTTTCCAACCCCCCTGTTTATTAGAACCCCACCGTTTATTTGGTACTTGAGAGTAATGCTGAATTTGAAAAAGTAGTGGTATACGCCTTGGCTCTCGTGAGAGTTTCTTCCCCGCTCCTCAAAAAATATAACGAAGTATCTGCCACTGACCGTAATGGTTAAATATTTTTTTGACATTTCATACCATGTTAAGCCTCTAAGGAAAGTAAATCATATATCGTCGAAAATTAATACTCATAAGGAATGTACCTGGTAGTCTTGCAATGAAAGTGATCACACTGCACTGATATCACTACTTCACGGAAAATGTTGTATGAAGGTTATTGAAATTTAGGTTAATTGCAGCAGATTTTAAAATCGTATAACTATCATTGAAGAGGGGCTGTAGAAAAAATATAAAAGCACTATTTCATCTATTTTGTCATCAGCTATTTTTCACCAATGTTGGTCATAACAATCTGAATGATCAGACGCATTTGTGTAATCCTTACCATCGCTGTCAAATATCCCAAATATCTCATTGGTCTTTTCCTCTGCGAACGTCTTTTGGATTTAATGTCTCATTATCTGGAAGTACGCAGAGAACTCTGTTTACTGTTTATCAATTTCTTGCAAGTGGCAGCCAGTGTCCGACAAAAGTTTTGCTTCCTGCGGACGCAGCTTTTTCTGCCTGCAGCTGCCTACACAGATAAATTGACTGACTTCCTTTATTTCAGCTATATTTTAACATATCTATATATTTCAACTTTTATTTATATATGCTGGTAGGAATTAGTGGGAAGAAATTAAGGAAATGAATTCAAACTTTAGGAAATACTGATTGCTGACACGAGCTGACTGCAAGGATTTGAAGCAAGCGGGATGTAGTGGAGGCAATGAATCGCCACTTTGCCTTAGTTGGTCCTAAGCTGGCAGAGAAGATTACTTCGAAGCCAGATGATGATTGTCTCTGCTACATTACACCTGAGTCAAACGTAACGACATTCAAAACTATAATTGAAACTCATATGCATAGTGCTATTAAAAATTTGAAGAATGGAAAAGCGGCGGGTCCAGATAAGATCCCAACAACTATCATTAAAAATGTAGGGGATCTTATTACAAACCTCTGACAATGATTTTTAATTCGTCGCTAACGAATAGAGTTTTTCCAGTTATTTGGCCTATTTCAGTCATCTCGGTTTTCTCAAGGATCTTGAAGAAAATAGTTCATGACCAACTTAATGATTTCCTTAGGGCAAATAAAGTAATCACTAGAAATCAATCTGCTTTCCAAGAATTATACTCGGCGGTAACATCTTTGATCTGTAGCACAGACTGTTGGTATGAAAATATAGACCGCAAAAACTGAATTTAACGATTTTTGAGATCTAAAAAAAAGCATTCGATGCGGTAGATCACAAAATCATGGCCGAAAAACTGATGGCGTATGGCATCAGAGGGATCCCTGGGAACTGGTTTAAATTTTACCTACGTAACAGACAACAATGCTGTTATTCATATTATATCTAAATGATTTTGAAAGACGCTTAAAATACTAAAAAGCGAACATCTACGCTGATGATACCAATATAACAATAGCATCGAATGATAAAGAGAAACTAGTAGCTGATGCACAAGCTGAGCTGCATAACTTTACTGAATGGATGAGAGTGAACAAGCTTAGTTCTAACGTCCCGGCTCCAAAATTATGGAATGATATGCCTGTTGATATACGAGAGGCCTCAACTCTCAATTGCTCCAAAAATAAATTAAAAGCACATCTAGTGGCTGATCAAAGTATTAACTGAAAACACGACCCGATGGAAGAGCAGCAATACTAGTATTACTTGCCATTATACCTGTTAATTTTTTTCTGAATAGATTATGTGAAGTGTATATATGCATATGTAATATTTTTATTACTGAAGGGCTATTTTTTCATGTATAAATAATCCATTACATTGCATTACATACCTGCGGGTGGCGCCCGTTGCACTCGCATCTTTATCGACCCTGGTGGAACTCTGCACTGTTCAGTTAAAAGTTAGTGGGCAACGGCTGAAATTATAGGTTGAAATCAGCTACTGCTGAAGGGTTACCTGCTTTATTGTCGAATGAAGTGATAAGAAATGTGAGCTTTCCCCAATTTTGGGATATGTACAAAGCCTTTGATGTTCTAGTAGAATGCCTGCATTGCTTCCGTCCGAAATTGTGCCCGTTAATGTGATTTATAGCGCAAAAGGATCTGTCTCACATAGGCTGTACAAGGCGATTGAAGTGTTCATCTCTACGGTTTATACCAAAATGTATCTAAACAACTTAAATTCCGCAAAAGCCCCTACACCAGTGAAATACGTCCTTCACACGCACAATGTAAGATATGGCTATGCTCATTACTACTTCGCAAAGGCGATCCAGAGTTTGATAAATGAACCAGTGCCAAGAGTGTATTGGTTTCGTCGAATCTCTTACGTCGTAAACAGAAATAAATGAATAAACTTGAAGGAAACTGTAAAAAATGGCTGCTACTGACGTGACAATAGTAATAATAGTGAGTCTAAATGTCCCCTTTCGAAACGCCTTCGATTTCCAATTTACCCTTTGGGCACATTTGGCTATTTTTTCTGCGCACCTTGAACTGCCTATTTTTCCGTCGCTAGCTGTCGTGTATGTTTCCCTAAAAAGGATATCTTCTACAGTACCTTTATTATTTTGCCTCTTTTCGATGAGTTCGAGCTCAACACTTGACTGTTTGGGCTCGTTGGACATATGAAAATCAAACTGACTGATCTGTTGCGCGCTTTCTCTCAACTTTCTCAAAATGCTGGTGCCCGTGTATAGCATCAAGAGTGCAAGCAAAAATCCAAGTATCATAAAAAAGGCACGACAAATATGCAGAAACCAACTAAGTTCTGGCTTCAGAACAGCTGTAAAATCAAAACCCAGGACAAGAGTGAAATTCATGGCTATGATGGTGAAGATGAGCTTGAGATTTTCCACTCTGGTTGAATAAAGCTGAACTTTCGTTACTTCCAACAGGGCTAAGTTCATTAGCATGAAAGCTGAGGTGAAACAAGGCACTGTTGATCCCCAGAAAATGAAAGCCACGCCTTGGGAAATACTAAGATCATTTACGTTAGAATTGTAGGGGTCTAACAGAAGAATTAGACCTCTTGAGAAATTATAGAAAAGAAGAAGAACGTTGATAGAGACATAGCATCTGAAGATCCTTTTCGACTTTGTTTTTCGTTCCGTAATGTGATAGATCAACGAAAAAAAGTTGAAGATTGCAATCATGAGACACAGAACTCCAAAAAGGTAGATATGAAAATCCCAAGACAGACCCCATTTTTCCAAAGATGTGTTCCAATTTGGAGTAGGCTCAGGTGCGACATCAAAGCTCCCCATTGAGAAATACAAGCAACACACGACAACACCTGAGATTCGATTTTGTTTCAATCTGGATGACGTCTGGATTCAGCTTTCAATATGATGCACCCTTGGATCGAATGTTGTCCCGGATACTTGCGATCAGTATGGGAGAGGCGTTCAAATTCGATTGCTTTTACACGTCAATATGACTTGCAGCAAAGTAAATATCCAATGCTGTTTTAAATAGATTATTTAGTCAATAAAATGCACTGAATACACAACGGTAGTTCCCAAATCAATCTAAATTCAACCACTGGTTGTAGATTTCGCTAATTCAGCCGCTGAACAAATAATTCTAATTGACCTTCATCAGGGCTGAAACTCCATAAATCGCAAGCAGCCAAAGTTGACCTTGTATCAACAGAACATGCTCTCTGATTTGACGTCCAGTCGTGAAATGTGTACTTTAACTATATGCTTTAATTCAACTAAAAATCCAGCTAATACATCTACTCGTTCCAAAATATCCACAAAGTTACAATAACATATTTTGCACAGTTGTCGTGTTCTTTCTTTCTGATTACAGTTTGTGTGGCTTTATAAGAAACACCTGCAGATACGCCTACACATGACTAACACAAGCTGAAACGGTCATGATCTCATTTCAACACAAATGCACCAATGTGCTGGGTGACTATGCCACATCATATTCAAAATTCAACTTTCAATTTTCAATTGCTCCTGCGTTGCTCGACCAAACTGCTGGACGCAATGTGTTGACGTAGCTGAATGTTACACAATGCAATAGAGTCTGCTGTTGCTTGCCGACTAACCAACCGTATTTATATTTCCGTCGGTAATTACTCACTGCTTTTACATTGGTTTGCTCAGCAGTAAAGATGCTGCTTCGCTGGCGGTGAACCCAAAAACAATAACAATCCTATTCTTTTAACTTCTGTAATGGTTCTGTCATTTCTATTCAAGTAGTTGTCTACTAATTGGCAGGGATCCCATATCCATTTGATTACTGGAGGCCAGATTCACTTCCACAGGAGGCCATATTATAACCGTGTGTAGTCAAATTTTTAAAAAGGCAATACCTATTGTTTTAGAAGAAAAGAATCAGTGTTGACACAACTTCGACATTATCATTTCAAAATGTATGAGTTCTGCTCATTGCTGGATACAGTTTATTTAGTCAACGATCTGTTTGCATGCTGCAGTTAGATCAGAAATGATGTCAAAAGCATCACACCTTGCTAAAACACAAAGTACAGTGGAGACTTCTGGGGGACGTAGGGTAACAGACACAGCCCCCTTTTTAAAAACGATTTCATTTTGGCGGTGCAGCACCTTAAATTTTGCATTCACCTTGCTTATCGAACTGCATTGACCTTTCTGTGCAAAGTATTTGTATTGTATTGCTCTGATGAGGTTTGAGCTTTTGCAAGGCTATTGGAACCTTTCTATTTCTTGACTACATTATGTGATAAATAAATTATCAATAATTATATCTGCATCCTTGAAAATATGGGAATGGTAGCAGCTAAGATGTACCCCCTTTATGACGCTGAACCTAGAATCCCTCTTGTTAAAATTTGTCAAAATCAGGACTGATATGGGACTGTGAGAGGATACCATCAAAGAATGGCACCAGAAAGGCTTTGCGTTGATTTTTTTATGAAACATCACTTTATATATATATATATATATATATATATATATATATATATATATATATATATATATATATATATATATATATATATATATATATATATATATATATATATAT